>JAHWGI010000222.1:0-244084 GCA_029379305.1 Frankliniella fusca | reverse complement strand
GGGAGAGGGCACCGAAATAAGAAGCACACAGAGCTGTGCTTTAATCCGGCGGAGGGGCGTAAGAGTACGAGCGCGGGGGGGGGGGGGGGGGGCAGATCAGGGGTCGAGACCACCCACACGGCGGCAGGGCGCCACGCGATATATCGCACGCTCAGCTTGCAGACACGAGGAACTAAAACTGCATTTACGTTGTCGTCCGAGCCGCTTTTGTTTTGTGCGCACACTCGCAGAAAAGCTGTCACTGTAACAGCCGCAGCCGTGTTAAAAACTGAGGGACAAGCTTCTGGAAATCCAGAGCAATCGCAATAATAAAGGAATTTATGTGTAGCCTTGCTACAAACACATTTTAAAATTGCTCCCTAAAATATCATTTAATACTTTTCCACTGAGCTTCAACCAGAAGATAGTTGCCAAAGAAAGGGGCGAAAACGTTTCTGGTCGCTCGGACGTCCCTCGGAGATTCTCAGATGGGAGATGAGTCGGTGTGCAGACGTGCAGGCAGGCCGGGTCAGGCCCACCGGAGTTACGCGCAGCCGGGGCCCCGGCCAGGGCTCTGCTCCACATCTCCCTAAAGTGATGTCGACCTCACATCAGCGCGACCGCAAACGGAAATATTAGTCCGCAATTACAGCATGCGGTCAGCCCGGACTGGACCGGCTTGCTGTCCGGCAGGGCAAGCCCAGCCCAGCAGCTCCATGCATTTACTTTTTTCGTCTCGACCATTTCGTTTACGTGTCCCGGAATTTTTGTGGTAAATGCTGATGGATATCCGTTGCTGCTCGCTTTCTGACAAGGGGTGTCAAACAGGTCATGAGCTACCGTGTTTTTTGTTTTTATTTTTTTTAAATTTTATTACAGAAAATAAATTTAAGTTTTGTAATAAGCGATAAGCACACTTTCCCCATAATTCGTGAGTGTGCGTAAATGTCGCCTATACATGTTTGAGCAGTACAAATTTCCATTCGCATGTCGCGCATTCACATGGAAATTCCCACACACATATAGACATCCGACATTACACTTGGGTTCCCAGTGGCGTCTCATGCGCGCTGATCTGATCTCGACGAGACAGCGCCGGGCCCCGGGCCCCGGGCCCCGGGCCGCGCGTAGTGCGCAGACCACTTGCAGGCTGCTCCAATTAATGTCATCGTGGTTGCCTCCGCGGTTGCCGCTGACCTATAATTAGCCGAGGAGAGTGTCTCTGGGGCCTCGGGGGGCCTCGGGGGGCCTCGGGGGGCCGCGGGGGGCTGCGGGGGCCCCGCCGGTGTGCCCCCGGGCCACGCGGCGCAACGCACCGGGGCCACGCCGGGCTACGCCGGGCTACGCTTCCACTGCCGACCGAATGCGAGCGCGCCGCGAATAAAAGCTGTAATTATTTCAAATGTACGAGACGGACGCGCGAGAACGGTGTGACACACGACGCGGAGCTACACCAACCCGACGCGACGGGGAAACATGGACCGCGTGTTGAACCATCACGGCTCCTAAATCGGGACTAGCGCCCTAAAGTGCGGTACAGTTTGCTGTTTGTTTCTCTATGTGTTTTCCCCTATTACTGCACCGGACATCATCTACACGTGGATGAAATTTAGCTTTTAGATGCCCGTCCGGAAGGTAATTAATATAATCAATACATTTTGTAAACATTTTTTTTTGGAGGAGCGATACTTTGCAAAAACAAAATAAAAAAAATCCCAAACTTTGTCCAAAAGTGGCTGTAAAGATACGTTTTTGAGGTGAAAAGTTGCAGAAGTACATTAGCGTCCCCCCCCCCCAAAAAAAAAAAAAAAAAAAAAAAAAACCATTCTACAAACGTTAGGTCCGTTTTCTGTCTTGTCTGAGCGAAGGAACGCAAGGAAGTCGACTTAAGCTGCGCCCTGTGTTGCACTGCCATGTCATTCTCCTCCCTGGCCATCCCCATCGCAATACACCGGCGCGGTCACTGCGGCCACAAGGCTGATTTTAATTCCCTGCTCCGCTTATTGCAGTTGCATGCCGCGCCGCCGCGCCTTGCAGCGTTGCCATGGCACCGAGGCATTCCCTCTGCTGCCGTTCAATGGCGGCGCGGCAACGTCGGCCTGCTGCCCAGGGCGGGCCGGGGCCGGGGCGTAAGGGCGGCAGCCAGCATCGATTCAATGCTCCTTTTGTATCCTCCGCCTTTCTCAATCTAATTCGATTCGGTCGTACGTACAGGTACACTCACGCAAGACCTCCGTACCTTCGGCTAGCGAAAGGCGCGAGGCTTCCGGTCCGGCCGGATATATATGTCGTTGCGTCGTGTTTGAGCCCACATCACATACCTTACTCGATCGGTAGCTGCTGCAGTCCCCGCGGCAGCACAAGCAGTGCGGCGTCGAGGAGGCGAGGCAGTCCATCGGCTCCCGGGCTTCAACTCCCTGAGCGGACTGTACGCCGCAGCACGGTAGCCCCGCAGCATTACGAACCTTTCGATATGACGACGGCGGGGGCACTGCAAACAAAAGGAAACAGAAAATGAGTCAGAGAGAGGAAGACAATGTCTTGCTCTTGCTTGCCTTACATCAATTCTAATGAGTCTTGGTTGAAATGGACAGAGAAAATTCTCCAGAGAAAATGAAATTACGTAAAGGTATTGTTGGTATTGTGAGCTGTGAAAAGGAAAGGTGCAAATAACTGACTCGGAAATTTCCATAAATGGTAGAATGTAACTTTATGAAGACCATGCAGATGTCTTAAATTTTAAATCAGTTTTTAAAATTTATAATTCTTACTTCTTGCCGCAACGAATTTCTTCGCTTTACCCTTTATGTTACCCAATTTGTTGGTTTCTGACGTCAAATCCTTTTTACACATGTTTCCCATTCCAGCTGTGCCTGCGATCGGCAAAAGCGGCTAGGCAACCATGTACCATACCAAGCATGAGTGAACCGAGGTTTCCTAGGTGTTAGTCAAACGCAGATGCAGACAGCTGCTATCGCTCTACTCCGTTGCACTTCCACATCACACTTTCTCTGTCTCTCTCACGCACGCGCGCACACACACACGTATAATATGTCAATCTGAGTGTTCTGAGCCCACAAACGTCCCCTTGCGCGATCGGTGGTGATACGAGAGGCGCGGGACCGGGCTGCCCCTCGGCGGGGCCTCCCGCGCGGCCCCGCGCTAATGAGCGAGCGCCCCTCAGGGCCCCTCACGGCCCCTCACGGGCCCCTCAGGGCCCCCCGGGGGGCACAAGGTGAGTGTCATTCACTTCTCGTTAAGGCGCCTGCCGCGGGATGACTCCGCACAGTCCTTGTGTTGCTTTCGAGAAATAAGCACCTTCTCATCGCAATAAATCGGCGAGGTCCAGCGGACGTGCAAAAACGCACGACATGACGCGCCAAATGACATGCCGCCCGAGGGCGGATTAAAAAAAAAGAAAGAAAGTAGGGGGCGCCGCGAGGCGAGCACCTCTGCAATCTGTGTGATACAGATCTACATCGATACGCTCAGCGTCCTTGCGTCGTTTTTTCTTTGAAACTTTTTCAAGACGTGTATTGATCTTATAATTAAGAAAACTGATCAGCTGGATTTACGCACAATATAAGATGGATGCGCAAGCGAATACACACATCCTTTCGAGCCCACGACAAACAGAATTAAAAGAATCCCACAAAATTACTCTTATTTTCTTCTTTTCGAAGCAGCGGCACAAAGAGCAGTGCAGGCAGGGCACGTGAGACAATGCTCTCGCGGCTGGGCCCTTCAGCAGACAGCAGCAATGCGGCAGTCTTCCCCGACCCGATCGATTTGCCATGGGAAAGCAGCGGAAAGGAAGCCCCTGCAAGTGCTCTGGCATTTTATTACAGGCCCTGGAACGGATGTGTACTATGTTACTCACTTTGAAGTTTACACTGTAATTTGGGTGGACTGGAGGGATGAGCAGTTAAAGCGCCTTTTTGTCGCACACTTTTGATAGGCTGCTTATAGATTCCAGAGATACCTACTCCATGCCTGCACTCCCACAGCAGAGCACGTGTGATATGATTCCAGGGAACTGAATTCTCGAAACCACCCCAATTTTAAATCTATGAAGTAAGTTTTGATCGCACTTACAAAATAATTCAGCTTGACTTATAGTTTTGATTCATTCGACCATTTTTATTTTTAGTCAAAGTGGATGCTAAAATTTTGTCGAGCTCAAGAACTAGATCTTGTTTCCTACAACCCTGATTTGGTCATATCGACTAAATATGGTCCCCTAGCTGTATGTAGGCATTGCAAATCTAATGTGTTTAGAGAAAGAAAACAAGAAACAGTCAGCTGCAAGGAGCGAGGTTCGCACACTTGGGTTAGAGTGCATAGGGCGGTGCATAGCTAGGACAAGCACAGGCTGCTGCTGTTTTGTACCACAGCCGCGGAATTCAGATATCCACCAAGCGCCTCGTCTGTCCACTTGCTTGCAATCGCGGAGGAATGCCATCGAGGCCCACCAATTTAGCGCAGTTAGGCCCGGCCCGGCCCCGCTCCGCCCGGCCCTTTTGTCGGCGTTATTGAAGCGTTCGATTTCGTCGTCAGGCAGGCAGGCAGGCAGGCATTTCTGTAAGAGCCGCTGGACACCGGCCGGCGCGGCGTCCGAGAAGAAGAGACGAGCGTCGTGGTTTGTGCACCGACCGTGGGAGAGCAGCGTCAGGGCAAAGGGCCGCAGGGGAGAGCAGCACAGAAAAAGAAGAGCAGGGTCCAGCAGGGAGACACCGAGTACCGGCCGAGGGGCGTGAGAACTCCCGCACTGATAAACGGACACTCGGAATGTAATCCGAATGTTCAAGATTTAGACTGCGTACACCTAGAGGTGTACTCATCGGGGAAGGTGAAGGCCTTCTCGGCGTTCTTCATAGGTGCTCTTTGTGTACTCTGCGGCAGTTCTCTGACTAAATTATTGCTTTTCGACGTACTCAGAATGTACCCGAATGTACTATCCGGCTTCACTGAGTACCGGTTGTTTCTTTGAATGCGGTAACTGTGTTGCGGGATTGCATACTGACCAGCGCTGCAGGGGCCATGGCGCATTACGTGCGAATGGGGTAGGCAAACCGGCAACACTTACGCATTCAAACGAACAGCCGCGGTACCTGTTGCTTCTGTACACTGTACTCCACTCGTTCCCAGTTCTACCCCGCGCACTCCGGCTGTATTCTCTTTGCGCTGACAAATCACACCGAGCGTACGACTCGGAGCTGTCCGTCTTCTCCGCTTTAGGGGTGTGGGGAGGGAGTGGGGGTGGGAGAGGGGGGATGGGGAAGAGATTGGGACTGCTTACGCCACGGGCTGGGGTGGGGTGTCTGCTCTCGAGATCATCTCCCATCCGAGTCCATTTGGGGCGACGGATGTGCTCCCAATTGGCGCATGCCCATGTGGGGCTGCAGGGGGTCAATCAGAGGGCAGGTGAGCCTCAGACCCGCCGCAGCGCGGCGCCACCGCAGCGCCGCCCGGACCTGAGGCAGCAGCTTATTAGTCGAGTCGGGAGATGGCCTAGAGGTCAAACCACAGGCCTGCCACCCGCAGCGCGTCCACTCATCCGCAGCGTCATAGAGAGTCTTACACTTCTTGGAGTGTGTGAAGCAGAGTGGAGCAGGATCGTATGACACAAGCTCGATCACAAGTGTTTGTAGGACACATTGAGTGACCCATCCTCACACACTACTTGGGGTTCTCAGTAAGAGACCGGCCGCGGAGCGGGCGGCGGCATGACGATAACTCACGTCTGTCTGATCGCACTGCTGCTCCCGATACACACCGCGCGTCACCCACGGAGGTTCGCACACCATTAGCCGGACTAATTAAAGACACGCGATACACGCGGCAGTGGCGGGGCGGGGCGGGGCGGGGCGGGGCGGGGCGGGGCGGGGCGGCCGGGCGCGCCTCGTGAGCCCAGTGGCCTCCCGCTGTGCAGAGCGCGCCCGCCCGGCTACCGGACACTGCCCCGCTCCGGGGCTCCGCATCTCTCGGCAAAGCTACAATATTGAAGAAAATACAATTATAAATAGAGATTTTCGACAAGCAGCCTAGACGAAAAAATAACCAGCTCAGCTTCTTGAGATAACTTGAGAGACCGAGCAAATTTGCCCGTGCTCTTCTCGTTTTCGAAGTCAACAACTAAAACTTTTTTGTCCGGCGGAGTGTACAAGGCTGTCCTTACTTACACACGTCTGCCCCGCCCCCGCTCGCTGGAAGCGACTACCGCTCTCCCCGTCGTGCCACCGCAGCCGAGTGCAGAAGCGTTTCAAATCCCATGAGTTCCACCAACAAATTGTCGACCTGTCCAATAAAGATTTCAACCCGATCTCCGGGCGGACGGCTGGAAAAGACGCTTAGGGATCGAGGTGGTCGCGCCCTTGCAGCGGTTGGAGCTTCGGGGGCCGTCCGCAAGCCGCGATAGTGCTTCTATATCGGTAAAGGTATAATCTCGACAACCGCCGAGGGACCGTCGTAAGAAAGGTCCTCTACTCATCTCCGCAAAGACCTTTTCTCCCACAGTAGTTCGGAAACAGCGCAAATCCTATTTCCAATTTAGGCTAAAAATAAAATCCAAGCATGTCATCAAAAAACACTTGTCTCATTCAACATTTGAGGATTCGAGTGGTTATAAGTAATTTTGTTGAAAGCCTTCCTCAATACAGTTTATCCCAAGTATAAAATCTGGCTTACGGTGTTGCCGCGTTGTGTGCAAAAAGACTACTTCACGCTGTCTTCAGCGAAATAGCCTGCCATCTGCCATTTGCCCTTGGTTTAAAAGAGAGAGATGCGCGACGAGCGTTACGGACCGCCCCATCTCTGTCTGAGCCCGAGAGACTAACTGGTGCGGGAAAAGGGTTACGCTCGGATGTGGGTGGCGCATTCCTAAATATGTCGTCTCCCAGGGTATTTATGCGGGATTACAGAAATATGAGGCGTCCTCAGTCCCCGGGCCGCAGAGTACAGGCGAGGGGACCCCCGGCAGCCCAGCAGCCCCCGGGGCGGGCCCGGACTCCAGGGAGGACGCAGGTACAGGGCGCTACTCCTCTCGTCGCTCTACTCCAGGCTTTATAAGCACATGAGCAAAAATTGCAGCTAGTGAATCATACGGAGGAAAAGCGAGCTATTGTGGACGCAGCTCTTCCTCTCTGACATACAACAATATCCATCTTAGTGTTCGTATAACCACATTACGAATAACTATGCTAAGGTTTTACGTAAACTATCTCATATGAATATCGGTCGGTTTTATGTTTCTACGAATGGTGAGATGGGTGTTATTATGTTTCTAAGTAATGGCTATTTCTATACCACAATATTTAGAGAAGTGTTCTTGTCCGCATTCAAATTCAGTACGCTGCAAAATCTGTACCTTTTGAGATATTGATCTCAAATTTCGTTTGTAGCATGTACGTTCAATCCTTGTTTTATTAAAATTTCATAAAAATCGTGATTTTTTTAAAAATCCTCCTATCATTCGAAAGCCAACACGGACAGCGGATTTGGCTTTGCCTCGCTTTATTCACCCTTGATCCATGCTCGAATATCATCCTTAATCTTCTTCTAGACAAGAGAGTCAGTCGTAAGGAAGTTAACTGGACACCTTGTTATATATTACTGAGACGAAGGAAGCTTGCTGAGATATGCCTACTCATATTCTACAACTTAGCCTATCTACATTAGTCTACTCATCTCGTATTACTCCAATCCCAATTCTCTGCAGAGATTAAATATATGATTATGCTGATCAGACAACATCAGATATGTTTACGGATGTGAGCTTTCTGACTCTCCGACCAGGGAGCTGTGTGTTGGGCGCTTTTTGCACACTTTTCTGGCAGCACTGCACAGGAGTACAGACGAGGGCGTCTCCGACCACTTGAACTCTTGTCGGACCGCGCGTTCAAGTCCCCATACTGCTAGCGGCAGAGGGGTGCGTGGTGCGGCCACTCGAGCCGATGAGGCCTTCAGCGGAGAGGCACGGTAACGGCAGCTCTCCACCTCAATCGAATGAGATGTTCAGACTAAACTGGTGAGGGGAAAAGAGCGCTGTATACTGGACATCCTGAAATGCGCCAATGTCGCTCACTTGCAGGTGTGTGATTTTTGGGCCCCCGTTAGGGATGCGAATGCGTATTGTTCCCGCCCGAGAATTTTTTAATTCATTTTTATTCTTGACGTTGGCCCCTTATGGCCCTAGCTGATCCTGTGAAACCAATTTACAATAACTTAAAATAAAAAATACTACGAAAATGTAGATTTTTTTTTGAGATATGTGCGATGTAAAGCTGTCAGTACGTTATTTTGTATAAAACGCGTTTGGATCCTGTGTTTCTATGGTAATAAAGAGTTGAGCAGGCAGGCCGGGCTAAGTCGTCGTGGGAGGCTAACAATGCCGACCAAGTGCTTATTCTCTCGGTGCCCATGTCTTCAGTGAATGTATTGGTTTCGTTTTCTCATCTATGCACTGCGAATGAAAATTCAGCTCTCAAAAGTTTTCACAGAAAATGCGAAAACGTCCATTCATGTAGTTTTCAAATGTAAAATTTGCGTATCACAAAAAAAAATGATTTTATATTTTTTAATTTCTTTTGAATTCGAGGTGATTGTTCAAATCCAGAGGGGCCGTTTAAGGCGTTAGCATTGAAATGTTCATTTATTCTTCTCCTAAAGATAGGCGACGTATTTTGGCGTGATGTAAATCGTTTTCTTTGATTTACAACGTTGTAATTGTAATGGCACATCGGAAAAAATGCATTTCTAATTTTCTCTTTCAAAAGAAGGTTGTTAACAACTGGGACTGGGACCCGCTGACAAATTAGCAGTGTATGAGGTGCGGATATATGCTGGCCGGAATCATACTGCAATATAATCGATCGCAGCGGGAGCTCGCGCATTTCATCAACAATCAATAACGAGAGGCAAACATTGCGAAACGTCAAACGGGGTCAGCACGGCCCTCACGCTTTAATTTTACATTTCATCATCTCTTATTTCTTGCCTTATTTTTGTTGCCTTTTATATCTTTTCAAAACTAGGTAGCCTAGCGTTGCCCCTAAAGAGGAAAAAATTGATAAAGAACATGGAACGACACGTAGTCATTATATATTAAGTCCGGAGAGACGGCCAGCTCCTCGGGGACCTCATCTCGGAGGATGTCACCGCACCTCGCCGGGCAGAGCGCAGCCTAGACTACACCTGAGGTGCACGTCATGATGGATGATCGCCTTTTGCTCGCTCGCCTGGAGCTGCGCTACGGTTTTTCTTTTATTTTGCCTTCTTGCATGTGTCAGCGTCAGCCCCCCCGACCTGATTGATGTGTTGAACGGCGAGCGCGTCCCCTCCACTCGTCCTGCGTGCATTTAGCAGGGGACAGGGACGGCCCAGCGTGGCAGAGCGTGGTGCCGAGTGACTTTGGGCGTGAACTGCTCTCTCTCTCTCTCTCTCTCTCTCTCTCTCTCTCTCTCTCTCTCTCTCTCTCTCTCTCTCTCTCTCTCTCTCTCTCTCTCACTCACGAAAAAGCGTACGGGTATAGATGACATTGGCGCACCGCCAGAAAGAGCGAGAAGGAGCGTGACACGGCCTGCTGCGGGCGAGGCGTTGGACAGAGATAGCGAGACGAGGAATACATCCATCACGCCGTCCTCCTCCGCGCCACGCCTCGACATCGTCGTTATAGACGGCCATCGAGTCGCGCAAATGGCGCAATCAACCTCGTCAAAGAGACGCTGATGAGTCTTTTAATGTTTGGGGCGCCGGGGGCCGGCCCCGCCCCGCCGATTTAACGCAGCTCCCCGACGACGTCAGGCGAGTGTATCACAGAGTGCTTCGCCGTGATGCACACCACACGCGCCCAACGAGACGCGGAGCGGCGGGAGCAGGCCGCAGGACTCCCGGCGTGTCGGTAGAGTACTCTAACAGACTGCCAACATTGTCAGACTGCAGGTTCACAACATGGTCAGAAACGCAAACAATAAATAGGCAAAACACTGCAGGTAGACAAGAGGTTTGATTTTGATGAAAACCTTTGGAAAAATGACGAATATTAATATTTGTCAGGGTTAGTGGGAAATCAAATTTATAAAGTTTCATTACGGTTTGAGTTTTTGTCGCCTGTTACGTTTCTGCCTCCTTGCACAACTTATAGGTGAGTTACCGCACGATAGGACTCTTCGCACTTCATTTAAACCGGATCCAAAGAAGAAAAGTATTGCTTCCTGATTTGTTTCCTCCATGACGCTGATTGGCTGACGCCGTCGAAGTTCTCGGACCGACCGCCAGGTCTGCGACGGCCCTGGTGGGGTGTACGAGAACGTTCGTAACCAAGTAACTTTCTGTAAACTTACATTTGTCCGTTTAGGTGTGTGAATCCCTTTAGAAAATGTACCCTATTTATGTTTTCAGTGTAACTATGGAAGTTCACACACCCGAGGGAGTGCCACAATAACACACTTGCCAGAATGTCGAGTACATCTCGCGCCCCTCCTGCTGAAACATATTGAGCAGCCTACGCGAGTCAAAACGATCTCCTTCACCCAGAAACACGCATATACACGCACACAGGCACACACTCATAAATGAAAATATTGTCAAAATTATACCCCCCCCCCTCCAGTCCCCATTCCCCATGCGATCAATCAGCATACACGGAGAACAAAAGGACCGGGTCGCCTCACACCTGGGCCACTTGCCGGTCCCGCCCAGCCCCGCCCCGCCCCGGACGCGATGGCCGCGCGTTCTAAAACAGTCCGCTCGGCCTGAGGGCCCTTCGCTTCACTTCACTGTAGGCACCCCTGCCAACTGCCAGCGACCTGAAAGGTTACAATTTTCGCGCCAAAACGCCCAGGTCAGCCCCGCGCACCACTCCATCTCCCACCACTCCACTCGCAACAGGTCGCGCCGGGGACAACGTGTGTAATTACTCGCAGCATCACGTACCATTAGCAGCCGCAGCCGGGTGTGTTTTGTTCTTGCGCGAGAGGAAAGTCTCAATACTTCGCGTGCGGGACGGACGGCCAGACGGCTCGACGGAGGAGAAATCTAGAATGAATATGAGAGTTTCCGTCAGCTCTGTCTCGGACACATCACTCACACAAGAAATATCGTATTTTCCGATCCTCAGGACGGTAGAACCTCGAACCCTGTCGGAGATATTTTCACCTCACCGATGATATAGAGGGCGCGGATCGACAGGGCGGGGACGTCGTTTTATGCTCCCAATAAATCTTTTGGGCAACCCTTTGCCGCTGAGCCACCCTTTTCCTTTCCCCCCCCACCAAACACCGACCTGTCGCGCCGCGCGTGTTGGATTTGACGCGACGGCGGCGCGCGGCATCACGGCTTTGAGGCACAGGGGCCGATGGCGGCCACGGAATTTCTTCATCTTCAGAGGGAGACACTGGTTTTTGGCAGCGATTTTAAGCGAAGCAAAAAGGAGAACAGGGAATCAGGTTATGGGGAAGAAGAGGTTTCGGGGTGAGGGATGAAGGGGAGGGGTGGGCGACGTCAGCTGTAAACAACAAAGTAAGTACAATGTACGGGACGGCACACTGCCACCGGTTCCAGAATCGACAACTCGTCACCCGGAGATGACGGCGTATACGGCGGCCTTTCTGCAGGGAATCGAGCGCCCTCTCCCCGCCATCGCGTTAGCATGATACAAAGCTGGACCAAGCGGTAATCATATCGCTATACCCGATATATCGTTCGAATCCATGGCTTTATCGTGGCCAGGCTACATTGGACGACGTCTGTTGCGTTCGCGCCGCCTGACCAGTCAGCTCCGGGAGAACGACTACTAATCCAGCGAAGTGTGGTCGGCAGCAATATTTTCCTGTAAAGAACTCTGCAGAGCAACTTTACTTTGGGTGCGGAGCGGCCCAACTTTGAATCTCGCAGCATACGGCAAGTTAGTGCGGGCTCAGATTTCAGTCAGCTAGACCAGAGAAAAATGACACCACAAGGGATGAGGAAAGGCAAAATGTAAAAGTATAAATAAAAGCCGAAAAGTTGTGAGTTGGTGTTTTTTGGGGTGTATCGCGCCCAGACAGGGACCCGTAAAGGCCAGACTGCGTGTCGGGGAGGGCCTCCCCTCCGCCCCCGCAGCCCCGCAGGCCCCCGGCAGGGTCCCGAGAGGGCCCCCTCAACCCCGCTGGGCAGGGCGGCAGGGCCAGGGGCACCACCAGTGTTCAGCCCCTCCCACATCTATTTCAAGCCCATATCGACTGAAAGTCAATCGGGACAGACCACCGACCCTACTACACTGTTGCAACAGAAAATACACTGGAAGATGTAATCTGGGGGAACTCGGGACGCGTGAGGTGAGACATTCACTGACACTGAAGTTGTAAGAGACCATGTGTGTTTGCCAGTTAGTCACCTGTATTCTACGACCTTCAAAGAAATTGAATTTTAGGGTAATGTTGCATTGCTCTCATTGCCCTTTTGAGCGGAAGTGTGTGCTGAATACTACTAAGCACTTCAGTGAAAAAAAAGTAAAAGGAAAGTGTGATAAGGACATTTTACAGTTTTGCATGTAGTTACAATGCCGGTACAGTGTGCAATGTGGCACGAGTTTTACGAGCACACCGAGTATTTGCCTTGTTGATCACAGAGTAAGAAACATTTTTATTAATTTTTATTTTTTACCTTTGATTTTTATCAGTCGTACAAAAGTTATTTAGGCCCTTTCTGTTGAGAAAATCCTGCCCTTTGCCCCCTAAGGACTATGCGAGGTGCGGGGTGGTCCCTGGGAAACTATGGAAAACTAACCGACCCATCCGATCCAATGGTGTGTTGTGTTGGTCCAGAAATACAGCGTGAAATCAAAGCGTCACATACACAGATCAAATTCATACACTTTTCTGATCAAGCATTATTTACTGGGTGCTTGTGGTCACGCGTACAAGAGGAGAAAGGTCAAGGAAAGGTTAGCCGATAACAGCTTGAGCTAAGCGCGCGCCGTGTGTGTGTACACTCGCACCATCTGCCATACGGTCGAGCGTCGTGTCGCAGCTGTGAGGCAGCTGCCTGGCAACTGTGGCAGGTGACCAGCCTTTCTCCGCATCGGACAGGCAAATTTCTCTCTGCCTCTCTTTCGGATGAACCATTTTCTTGCCGGGGAAAGGTGGGCGGTATGGGGAGGGTGAGGGTAGCAGAGGGGGGGGGGGGAATCTGAAGACCATGATTGTGATCGTTCGGCCCCTCACCTGTTGACGAATTGGTCATCGCACGCACTGCGGGTACCGTTGCTTTCTGTTGTTGTGGCGCGAATGAAAAAAAAACACACACACACACACACAGTTTCTTCTTTGGACAGGTGCTTGGAAATTTCGAGGGAAAGAGATAATAATAAACTAGAGAATGGCGTAGAGCACGCCCCGCGCCACGCAGATCAGCAGGTGCTCCTCTGTTGTGACGATTCAGCAAGTAGGACTCCGCCGCGCACCTGCCGGTCCTAGAAGTAGTTTGGCGCGCTCGGCTCGGCAGGTGAGGGCATCGCAACCTAGCGCCGCGGCCACCTGAAATAGTTTCCGTCGCCGCTGACCCAATTTAGGATAACGGTGGAATGGTCACCAGAGCGCCGCCTTTCAAGGATAAGTTTACAGAT
Organism: Frankliniella fusca; assembly: GCA_029379305.1. Classification (NCBI taxonomy): domain Eukaryota; kingdom Metazoa; phylum Arthropoda; class Insecta; order Thysanoptera; family Thripidae; genus Frankliniella; species Frankliniella fusca. The sequence goes on along the minus strand of JAHWGI010000222.1, from coordinate 230,502 downwards.
GAGTTTTCACCTAGTTTGTGAGGGATGGCACGGTGACCTAACGCGTCGCTGACAACCATAGTTGTGATAGCTCCAGAACCACTACATGAGAGAAGGGCGAGAAGGCTTGACTAGGAATTCGCCGTATTTACCTGTTATTGGCGTATACGCTGCAGGTGTAGTGGTGCTGAGTGCCCTCGCCCCCTCCCCCGTCTCCGACCCGCGCAGCCGTCCAGTGTGTCCTGTCTGTGAGCTAACGATCAATCCTAAGCCGGAGGCCTGTGGGGTCTGTGCTGGGGTTTGTGTTTCGCTCCAGGCCCTTTGGGAAAAGAACCTGACCAGCCTAAAGCCCTCTGTTAGTTCTTTTTTATATTTACTCTTTTTTTTTCATTTTACATCTCCTCCTCTCCATCTGCTTTCATCTCAGACCTTATTCCACTCTTCTTTTCTCTCTCACTTTATTCTATCTCGATCGTTACAAATACCTTATTTGTCATGTAGGAAAGCAGTAGGAAAGGAGGCAAAAATAAATGCGCCACCACAAAAGAATGGAATAGAGTAAAAGGCGAGGGGGCCTCAACTCACCCAAAATTTGAACACATGATTTCAAGATTTCACATGATTTCACATGATTACACCTCTTATAATTTGAAGAAATAATTCGCAAAGTAAATACAAGCGTATTTTGAGCTTCATGAGCCCAAAATACGTTCTCAAATCAATTTTTTTCGGCAATAGATCCACATTTTTTGACAATGATTTCGAAGATATCAGCGATTGTGTACACATGACTTCAAGAGTTGAGGCCCCCTCGGTAAAAGGCTGTAGTATGTGCCTTTTTCGTTTCAGCCCAACCTCCAGGACGCGGACTGTTGCTGAGAAATTGATTCGTTTCTTACAGCCATGCGTCGAGTGACCAAAAAAATAAATAAATAAAACTTTAAAATAATAAAAAATAAAATATAAAAAATCCTTGCAGCATGTTTGACCGAAAGCGACAGAACTTCAGGTCGCAGTGTCTTACTCAAAATTTGTACAAAACTATTGATATTGCGATTCATAAAGTCAGGCGAGTAAACTAGCACATGTGGACGGAATGGTGCTAATATTGGCCAGCTAAAGAAGACGAGTTCAACCTCTGCACGTATACGCGTGTATGTATACGTCGGTAATTACCTTTGTCGGTTTTGCCACTTCCGGAATAAATTACTTTGGCGTGCCTTACTGCGAGTGTTTTTCTACCACCGACGTGCACCGCCCGCAACAAAGAGGTCCTAAACGCTTGTAATTGTCATGCACGAGACCGTCTGCGAGGAGTGAGAGAGCGCGAGGGCACGGAGCGAGAAAAAAAGACGGTCCAAGTTCGGCCCGCTAAAGGCCCCGCCTAAATTCCGCTAAACGTGTGATTACTGTCTCCGTGGTTCTCTCTGCCGTACCCGCCCGTCCCAGCCGCCCGTCGGCCGGTAGAGCGCCCCGCCTGTCGCGGGCCGGGCCCCGTCCGGAAGCAGAGCCGAGCGGGGCTGAGCGGCAGATAATCACAGCCGGCTTATTTGCACGGCGACTGTAATCGGCGCGTCACGCGGCCGCGTACAGGGATTATATCAACTCCGCGCTGACGACGCCGAGATGATACGAATTTGCTCGGGGAGAAGAGTAAATGGTAGTAATAATACGCAAATAATGCCATACGAGCGGAGAGCGCTCATTGCGGGCTAATTAGCAATCACATTATCATCATCATCAGCGACAGAAGCTCCTCTGTTACGTGATTAAGGGCGTGTCAAAGGTGATTCGAGTTTTTCTGGAGTTTCACCGTCACCGCGACAATAAAACGAAACGCGGACTTTTACTGTTTATAAATTCGGCTAATCCTACGCCTACGAATGCAGTCAACTTAGAAACATGTTAACTTCGGCAAAGAGTATCACGTTTACTTAAGTCTTAGCGCTGCAGTAAGTTTTCTCAGTGACGAAGCAAAGAATTGATTTTATGTTTTCCCTGTCTGCCCTTTTCTTTCCAGGAGACAACATGTTCTGGGGGGGGGAGGGGGGGTGAAAAGTGTACTTCATTAAAATGGTTTCGTAATACACGTAACAGGGAGAAGGTAGCCTTACGGGCAGCGCCCCAGCGCCCCTCTTGGCCATGCAACCTCTATTGTAATGAGGAAGGTCGCTCAGCCATGATGGGCTGGCTGCTTTCGAAAAGTCGGCCGAAGGGTCGAGGGCTCGACACGAGCCCGACCAGGTTCGGACGCAGCCTGGCTGGCCAGTAACGCCCGAGGCCTGCCTACCCTAGGACAACACAAAAACGAAGAGTGCAGGGCGAGTCGAGCGAGGCCGGGGGCCGCAACCAGGGCTGCATGGGCCCAGCAGGCCTCAGTCAGACCACAGGGCCGAGCCCAGCACGCCAGGAAAAGAAAAGAAAACATGAGCTTCAGGCGGAGGGAGCACGCCGGCCTATCGCCGAACGATAGTTCCAGCGACAAGACGAACGAGGTTTTCCAGAAATGAAATTCAAGACCGTAAGAGTAATGGTCTGCTTGTGTTGAGGCGAGCAGGGCGCCGAGAGGGTAGTCAACCCATCCTACTCCAGAACGAATGCAGCGTGGTGTTGCAGCAGCCGAAGTTAAACCGATCGGTTTGTCGACAAGATCGAAACATGTCACTACAGTTATATGCCATTTGGTAGGCTTCAGGATGTCGCCATTGGCAGGTGGAGTGGCAGATACGGCAAGGTGCGAGTACGTACCCCAAAACAACAACAACAACAATAATTGTTTTAAGAAAATTGCCTTGCGTATTCAAGTGAATTGTTTTAGTGTACTACAAAATTATTGAATCCGCAGACCTTGAGGGGGACCTTGGACGGCTTGCGGAAAGGCGAGACTGTTGAGTGCTCCAGCACAATGAAAAAATTGTCGCACAGGGTACAGGAAAATATTTCATTGAAGATGTTGCACAATAACAATTCAAGATCATAACTGTACAAGCACTGTGCATAGATATAGAATCGAATGACGAGGAAGAAAGGGAGCTTCCCACTATCTTGTACATGTACGACACATTTACTAAATCGTAAATTACAAAATCGTACATGTACGAACAACATGTTTTTTACTCGTTCTTTACCACCACCTCTCTCCTGAGTGGTGAAAAGAACGAGTATTGTTCTCAGTCGAGTGTAACCCTTAACTGTCCACACTTTCATCTCAGATCTCACAATACCTACAGGCATAATAGTTATACCATTCGAAACTGGAAATGCCGGTCTTTATTCCAACAATGAACTATTTTTCAAGTTTAATAGTATTATTTTGAGAACACTTAACAAATTTTGGATGTTTTCATTCTAAGTCCATAACCCAACTTATAAGTGGAGTTTTCAATCTCAGCAAGTACAATACCCACAGACATGAAACTTGCGCTGATCTCAGCTAGAAGCCTTCCTCTGCATTGCAGCAATGAACCTTTTTTAACGTTTAATAGTATTATTTTGAGAACTCTTAACAAATTTTGTGCTAGTTTTCATTCTAAGTCCCCGAGTCTAGTCCTAGCCCGAGTCGGCTCGCGCCAGCTCGCGCTCCTTTATGCGCCCCAACAATCGGACCCGAGCGGGAGGGCCGAAGAAGGCCCGAGCACACGAGACGAGCAAGGGCGAGTGTCCCGGGAAAAACTTCCCCTGCACACACGAACGGTGATGAAATCTGAGATGAAAATGTCTTCAATCGACTCACATAACGTTTTACACTCCTACCTCTGTAGCACATAATTATGTAAAGAACGAGTTCCATACTTATCACAAAATTCATTTTGTGTTCTATTTGGCCCTTGTTTTTTTTTAAAGTGAGGGAGCACAGTTGAGGCCGCGGTTATGAAACCCGGAAAACGTCTCCGGATATCCCGCAGTTGTATGCTTTCTGCACCTCCTCAGCAGAGTGCATCGCGGTCCCCGAAGCGGCGGCGGCGGCCTGCAGCGCGCCGCGCTGCACCAGAGGGGAAGGGGGCTCCGGCCTGCACCCGGCTGGGCTGGGCTGGGCTGCACCGGCCTTGGCGGTGGTCACTGAACCGTGCGGGGCCCGGGCCGGGCCGCCTGCCGGCGTGCAGCAGGGCCCTGCACTGCTGCTGCTGCCATGGGCTCGCTGCATGGGCCGCCGCCTGCTCCGCTGCCATGGGCCCGAGATAGCGAGGGGCCCGCCCGGGTGTGGGGAAGAGGGGTCAGGATGGGGCGAGTCGTACGAGAGGGGCGTACACACGCAAACGTACACGCATGGACCAGTCCCTTTAATCTTTTGGGCCGGTCCATTGCAGCGGTAGCTCTCCGTTCTGCGCGCGCGCGCGCGCGCGCGTGTGTGTGTGTGAGTGTGTGTGTGTCTGTCTGCCTGAAGGAGGCAAGGAACAAAGATAGAGAGCGGAGAGAGAGAGAGACAGAGACAGAGAAAAGGGGGAAGGGAGAGACGTTTGGTCGTGGGGCGTTGGGTGTGCAGTCGGTTCGGTGGTCCCGGTTATTTCCACGTAAACAGAGATAACAACCGGCTACTGTGTGGAGCCACGCTCGCACGCATATGCACCTCACACTCGTGTGTGTGAGTGAGCTTGCCTGTCTGTGTGTCTGAGTTAGTGTGTGTGTGAGAGAGAAAGGGGAGGGGGAGGGGGCGAGCGCTAGAGCCTCAGCAACCTGCTTGGGTTGGGAGCGAGGGTCCCATGGTTAAGCCGGAGCCTGTGCCTGTGCTATGTATCTCCGCAACTTTAGGTTTGAAAAGGGGCGACGGCCGACGGCGACGGTGGACGACAGGTCTCGGGTCTCGGATATAGCGGTTCAAAGAAGTTGTAGTAGCAGGAAGGTCTTTCCCGAGTGACGCGTCTCTGACATTCCAGCTCCAGCACTTTGAACAGTTTCAGTTGGTGCCCGAATGTGTGACTTACTGTGTGCGGCAAGAGACGGGGGACCGCGAGGCCTACCGACAAACTTATTGTCCAACAGGCGCAGATGTAACGCCGCTAGTGTTGACAGAGCAGTTGTATCGCAACCGCCCCGGGTTTATGCGCTTTTCAATTCAAAACGTAAATACACCTCTAAGCTCAAAGATAATAAAAGGGGGGAAAAAGGTAAAAATAAAATCTGAGACCAAACAGGCGGCGTGGTGAGCTCCAGCATTCCTTTTCTATGACATTTCCACGACAAGAGTATGCATGCAATTAAAAGTGTTGACACGTCACGACCCAGATCCGTGTCACGTCACGTTGTTGAAGTGACACGCTGTCGGCTGCAGACAGAGCGCGTCACCCTCACAGGGATGTGGGACTGCAGGGCCTAATTGAAAGCGGCGAAGGGAGATGCAGGTCTGCGCCTTCGTTACAGAAAACGACGAAACTTGAAGAAAAAGGCAAAACAAAATACCACGAAACCCAACAAAAATTTTGTTGCGAAAGTGTACAAGAGAACGGGTTCTGCAGCGGTGAAACAGGCATGCAGCCCGACAGGGCCCTCGGCAAGCGGACTGCAGGCGAGTGAATCTACTGCACCCAATATGCAGCAGGCCGATGTCGAGTCGATATATACATTTCGATCCGATGCGATCGATGGGAACAAAGGGGATGCAGGAAACAATGGGGATAAATAATTCGTGCAGTACGAACTGCTCATAAAGGCATCAGCGTGAACCCATCACGAATGGACCGTCCATAAACACGCAAGTCGCTGGGCAGAGGGCCTTTATTAGATGCAGTGTTGCTAGGAAACCTATGGCGATATGTAGCCCAACCTTAGCCCATCTACAGTACAAGTGGAGCGGGCTGCATGCATGCCTACTGTCCAGCATGCAAACTCCTTTCCTATTGCCTAGTAGGAGCAGGGCGGAAACGCAGCCCCACTTTCCATCCCAAAGTTTAGGATACTACCAGGCACGGATTAAGGTACGACTGGAAGGGGTGCGTACTCCAGGTTGCCTACAGGTGTTTTGTTGCGCTATTTTCGGCTATTTTCCTACTTTCCAGGCGGCTCTGTAGTGACGGAAGGTGATGTTGATCGCCTCCCCTTATTCCGCTCCTGTCACCTACTTTTCAGGTAACACTGATTGGATGGACTTAGTAAAAAAAAATCTAACTCTAACGCGTTAAAACGGCCCCAGAGGTTTTGACATTTACTAACAACTAGTTTTACATTTAAAAACTAGAACACACAGGCCTGAAGTGAAGAAATACACGGTTGGCAGTCTTAGCCTCGCACTGGCCCGGCCCGTCCTGCCAGCTCGGTTTGTCATTGTCATAGAAACACAGGATATGCAAACGCGTTTTATGCAATAATGAAAAAATTCTAATTTTTCGCAGTGTTTTGACATTAAAATTTGGTGTGAATCGGCTCGACAGGATCGGCTGAGGCCATAGGGGGCCATCGTCAAGAATTATAAATACATAAAAAAATAAAAAAAACTCGCGATCGTGAGGAATATGCACCCCTTACGGAGGCCGAAAGTAGGGGAAGTGTCAATAGCACCCTATAAGTCAGAGATATTTCTAATTTTCGAGCAGAGGTTTGGTCTGGGTCTGCTCAGCATTGCAGTACGGCCCCTCTCGGTCCAGTACGCCGTACTCGTCGCCAAGCACACAATGCTGCATTGTGCCCCATCCTCGCAAACACTCTTGCGTTTTTTGCTCCCGACTTTCTCCAAGAGACACAACAAAGCTGCCGCCTAGGCGCACCTGAGCCGGAGATGCAGTAAGGTTTCTTTGGAGAAGGTATGCTCTATCGGAGAACTGGCTTGCGTATTCAACCATTAAACAGGAGCGCAAAGTAACTCTGAATGGGCGACACCCTATCGACGAGGCAAGTAGTTTGATTCATCATTTTCTAGTTGTACACTCCATTTCTACATTGTTTGATTCCCAATCCTTTCCCTGCATTGACTTTGAATCGACACACAAAGACCCCCGTGAAGCCTCGACAGCTCGTTTCTGCGAGACGCGATATTGCTAAAATCACATCAGATAAGATAGCGGGCCGGGCTCACTTCCACGTACTAGGAAGCGACGCGGCCGCGGCCCGACTAGCTCGTCGAGTGTCGCGGAAGCGCGGGCCGCCGGCAGCGCGACACACGGCACTAGTTGCTAGGGCCCCGGCCGTCCTAGGCTAATCGGGCCTCGCGCAGCCGATCCCAGAGTCGTCGTAGCGCCACGCGTCACGTGGTGTTACGTCAGAGAAGAGAGCCCCTCCACTATCTGCATATGTAGATGCACCGTGCGTGCGCGGCGGGGCGGGGTGCCGGCGGGGTGCCTGCCTGCTCGCCGATGCATGGGAGCAACGACCTTTTATCTGGGAGCAGAGAAGGAGAGAATTGGGCCTCATGGGGGCCGTGCCCCCGGCCCCTCCCCTCACAACGCGACGCCCCGCCCGCCACGCTGCCTTACTACAACGGTGTGTGTGCGCAAACAAAGTAGTCGTGGAAGTAGTAGAGTAGCGTGGCGCGCGGGACGGACTCAGCCGCACGGGCTGGTGGCGGGAGAGTCCATGGGACATCAGCTCGGAATTACCGTGGGCTGTCAGCACAATATTTGTTGTGTGCCGAAATTAATTTTACCGTGAATATGACGAACAATGCTGAAAATATTCCCGTAAATGAACAACGTATTTTTTAGTTTCGTACTCACGAAATGTTATTTAAAATTATGGCAGCAGCACAGTACCGTTTACAGAGGCTAGTTTTCGTAGCCATAGGAAATCGACTTCCTTATCTCTGTACATGAGATGAAAATCAAATAGCGGACTTCCAGTTATTTAGAGCATCCGTTTTTATTGACACATGAGGGTAACGTCTTACATATATTTCGACACTTCGTGCTGGATTTATTGATGTCCAGCTTTCCGTCATCGGTTCTTCACGACTTCTCATATATATATATATATTTTTTTTGCAGTGTGCGAGGGGATATCAAACTCGAAAAGAAACTTAAGACAACATTGACACGTAGTTGTCTAATTTTTCTACTGAAGCAGGAATTTGAGCATCGTGTCATAACTGGTGCACGGGGGGAAAGGGGGGGGGGACTAGTAGTTCCTTGAACAGTCCGTTCCGGCCGGCCCTGCACCACGGCGGCCGAGCTTGCGTCGCGCTACTAGCGTAACAAGGCCTTCGCTCCGTGTTGACATGCGCACTCATCATAACGGCGTCGCTAGAGGGGCGTTATGGAAAAACTATGCTAAGGAGAACAGAACAGGGCCGAACGAACCTCGCAATAAGAAACAACACGCAATCATACCAGAAAACATCGACCTATCCACTTTCCCCTCCACACTCACCCTGCATTGCAAACCCAGGACACTTAAACAAGTTAAGGTGTGAATTTGCCTAGGACTTCCCAGACTCGCCTGGGCGAGTGGGCGAATTGAAATTCACACACATGCACACATTCATACACTCGGTTTTCCACAGCGAAGGAAAGGAAACGACCTCCACTTTACAGTCGTCGGTGTACTTTTGTGCTTTTCCGTTCGTCGTCCGCGCACAATGACGTTAAAGAAAAAGAAAAGAAGAAGAAAAAGAGGCGGGTTTTGGAATCGAGCATGAAAATAAGAAAACTTTCAATTAAAGCGTGACATTACTTTGCTGTTGACGTACGGAGAGGGCCGGCCCGGCGCTCCGGCCGCACCGCTGGCGCCACGCTCAAGCCAGCTCTAATGCCCGTCCCGTCTGCACTCATGAATAAGTGATCGGGCGCCACTGCCAGACATCCAAATGAGGGCTGATGCAGTCCAGTGGGCTCCAGCAGGGCTCCAGCAGGGCTCCGGGAGGGGTCCAGCCAGGAGGAGAAAAGGAGAGGGGGGAGGGGGGTACGGAGAGCAGGGCCTAGCCGTTCCTTCCGACCATGGGAACCAGACTTCATAATTGATATGGTTCAGTCTGCTGTAGGCACACACACACAGACCCACACACGATGTTTCCCAGGCACCCACAGCTGCTCGCTCAAAGTGTGGAGGCAAACAATGCACAACTAACGACAGCAAAGGGGTGTTTCAATATTTGAGGCACCAAAAAGAGAGGCTTCTGTGTGCCGCGCTGCAGCAGGATTGCAATATAGCATTCAAGGAGAAGGCGTTCAAAAAGTCAACTCTCTTTGCAACCTTCGCATGTAAGACACCCAAGGGCGTGAAATTCAAAGCAATTTTTTCAGTACTCATCTCCATATTTTTGACGACATTCAGCTCTTTCACAGTCCTTGTAAGTGCATTGTTCTGATACGTCTCACAAATACAGAAAAACTATTTCTGAGTGGTTTTTGGTGTAGACTTTGTTCCCCCAATTTTAGATTTTGTAAATTATCACCCCCACTCTTGTTTCTGAGTGATTTTTTTTTGACACTATCGCAAAAATGTTTAAGTGTGCGAATGGGAACTCACACCCCTACAGCAGGTGTGTGCAACGTTTACACACTTGGGTTGCACGCAGCGCTCATGATGTATTCCTTCCTGCCGCTATGTAGTGTACATGCCCAGCATGATGGCGGCGCGCGGCGCACGCGGCCCCTGCAGGATGTCACGCGTGTCACTCACGCGACCGGCCGGCCCGGCCCGGGCTGCATGCGGCAGACGGATAAGTGCTTTTCGGATTTCTGAAAACTAGAGAGGGAAAACTAAAAGGAAAAGGAAGAGACACGTGTGCTTCTCTCGAAGAGGTCAGCATCTCGCGTCCTCCTGTCCACTAAACGCTCTGCGGAAACAGAAAAGTGAGACAGTATGGCATTTGCTTTGTGTGATACCGTATGCAATTTTCTCACAGTTTCGTAGAATATTACGCTACAGTTTCAAGTGTTCGTCTCCAGGCGGTCGGCAGCGGTTGGGGAGCAGAGACGATATCTGTTTCAAGAGCAGCTAAATTCGAATTTGGCCGAATGTACACAAAACAGAACTCACAGTCTTAAAAACGGTTAGCACGATTATTCCTCAAGACAATAATAAGACGCAAAATCTTATTGAAAATCGTAAAATCTCAATATACAGTTTTTTGTCGTTTTCTCCGACTACAATGTCGCGTTTTGCGGTTTTCGCTCCCGTACAGTCTGAATCTGAATGTACAGTTTTTCGCAGGCACTATCGGCGCGTTCTCAAAGCAGAAGTGAGAGGGTTGTAGTCTCGGTGGTTCACCCTTAAAACTTTCACTGTTTCTGAAGAGAATGCCCGTACGGGCTGAAGGCTCAATCATTCAATAAACTAAGACTTTGTTTGTGACTTCGGGGTCACGCCGACACGGTAAAAACAATGTCCGAATTTTTTAATGAGAAACGGAAAACTTTGAGGCACTGCATGGCTTTGAGGGAAACTCCTCAGATTTTGAGGAAGTTTCCTTACAAAGTGAGGGAAATTTCCCTATTTTTTGAGAGGACTTATTCAAAATCTGAGGAGTTTTCCTCAAAGTCACAGGTTGCATCAAAATTTTCCCTTTTTCCTCAGAAAATAAGACATTGTTCCTCCCGCGGGAAGCTTGACCTAATAACGCCGCCGGTAGGCCAAGCAGGCACGCTCCCCTGCCGAAGAAGGGCTTGGCAACTCGACTGATGACGCGATGCTACCTGGGGAGCATCTTAACTTTGAGCTCTATAACCTTCGTCAGGCGCTTGTAGCACTTTAACTTTTGACGTCTCAGCTTTTGATGTTTGAACTTTCATCAGAGTTGCGTTTGGCGGGGCGTCGCCGGGCGGTGGAGCGTGGTGCGGTGGCGAGGTGGGCAAGGGGGTCGTAGACCAGCCAGTGGAGGAAAGGGCTGTGGCGCCAGCGAAATAGCGTCCATGCTTGAAGCGCTACGAGTTTGTCGATAGCCTGGACAACACTAATGTGGAAAGCAGGTAAGCAGATAGGCTCGCTGAAGCCAACTGTCCCTGTGCTCCTATATATATCTACCTTAAGGCAACCGCATTTTCAACTTAAAATGTTTTACGCTTATCGCGGGACAAGCTTTACTTTGACAAATTTAACGGACGGTGGTTCAACGTGAAGTCTGATGCCGAGTGTTTCAGAGAAGACGCAGGTGCGAGTGGGATCGCCTCACCGAAGGGCAGAGTGAGTAGGCGAACCCATGCGCACTCACTGGAAAAACAATGGTAGGACTTAATGCCTTTCTAGGGGTGTGAAATTTTAATGCCTTTGCAGAGTCACGGAATTGTCCAAAGGCATTAAAATTTAACACCTTTGGGCAGTTTTAATGCCTTTGCAGGGGTGCTAATTTTTAATGCCTTGGTAAAGGCATTAAAACCCTTCTCGTCCTACCTTTGTTTTTCCAGTGCTTCAGGCGCGTTATAAGGTATTGAGGATAGGGGGGACGGTGCACTGTGGGTTGCCCACATATACGAGTTTTGTAGCTCAAGTTGCCTACCTTTTCTGGCGGTTTGCTATAGCCCGACGCGTGCGCGTCTTCCCTAGAACGCCCGGTACAATCAGCTAAAATGATTCAGCTAGAAGAGAGTGAAGACTTCCGGTTAAAAGCGCCTTACAGGAAGAGTGAGAGACAGAGAGGAGAGAGAGAGGGAGAGCGCGGGAGGGAGGGACGGGGCGAAAGGGGAAACGAGTAAAGAAAAGGGCAAGAGTTTTGGTCATCCTCCAGCGCGCGTGTCTCGCTGCCGCGCTCGTCTCGTCTCGCCGGGGCCGCGGCGGCTTATCCATATGCATGTGGCGGAGCACACCCACTCCGCCCGGGGCGGGGCGGGCCGGGGCTGGCAGCGGCGTAGCAGTGTGCTGGGACGAGGGCCCTAAACGGGTAGGCAATCGAACGAGGGGTCCCCAACTAGGTCTAAGCATGTACAACAATTGCCCAAAAACCTAGGAAGCCCAGGAAGACCATCAGGAAGACGCACGAGGAAGCCCAGGAAACCCAATGTACACCGGCAGACCAAAGTTGGGGACCCCTCGCAACCGAATCTCCGCTGCCTGCGTGAAATCTACTGATTTTTCAAGAGATATAGCAATGGCAAGCTACGAAATCGCATTGTAAAATCACAAAGCTGGAAGGATACTTTGTTCCGAATTGTGATTCTCAAACCACAAGAGGAGATGTACAATTCATCTTGTAAATTTACAGCACCAGCAGTAAATTGCGAATCATGAAGTATGCTGTGAGTTTATGCTAATCATTTATATTTTTCATTAATTTAAAACACTCGGGAAAAAGGCTACTTCGTGCCTTAAAAAGCGACTTTGTTGCAGTAATAATCGACTCTGTTCGATGGGCGAAATTCCATTGCTGGTATCGGAAAGCCGATAACCACAACCTGGAGTTGATGGTGGCGACCACAAACGACAAACCACAGCCTGACTTCCTGTTTCGGTGTCGGATTTTCAACAGCAGCTATGGAATCTCGCCCAGCAATCAGTTTTCATCATCAGGACGTTGATATATTTTTCTCCGAGTAATAAACCAGAACCTGGTCAACACCTGCGGTTGCCAGTCGCAGACTTGGGAGTGCCGTACCGATGCAGTACTCACCGTGACTGCCGCCCCCTCAGCTACGCTGCTGCCGCGCCGCACCGGCCGCTCCCTGACGGCCGCATGGCACGACGCCGACGGTTAACTTCGGGCGTTATTTCGAGCGTGACGAATCACCGCTGGCGCGGCGCGGGGCGGCCGTGACGCGACGTGACGCTCCGGAGGAAGATCGCAATCAATGCAGCGACGGCGGCGACGCCCCCGCCCGGCCCGGCGACGCTCCACTGCGTGCAGGCTGATGGCCGGCCTGGAACCTCCCCTGGTCCTTATGGGTCCGTCATGCCTCCGAAACGCAGTCCGGCCGAGTGTGTTTCCCGTCAAGTCAGTCAATCAATAAGAGCCGAAATTCCACATGTACGAATGTCGCTTACTTTCGGGAGAAAATCTCTTTATTGCTTGTGCGATAATGAACCATTTACACAAATGTATGGGGGGGAGTGTGAATTCTTACAGATGTAGCTACAGAGTTGGCTTGCGAGTGTACGAATTGGACACAGCAGTGGAGTAAAAGCGGCTCGGTTTCAACGTTTTACCGTTTCCCCAGTCTCATGTGCCATTTTCACGTCTATAAGTGTGAGAAAATTTTCTCGCGAACATCTAAGCGTGTGGTAAACGCCACTAGCCAGCAAGTGGGCGACCCTGCATCCTTCAACTTCCAGTATGCAGGACTTTGCGTGATACGGATGCAATCCTAAACGACAAGCAGGCAGACAGAGAAAGCTCTTCTTCACCAATGAAACGATTGACTTTTGGCTCCTCCGCGGCGCAGCGCTTCCCTCCGACTCAGCCGAGGTTTCATGATGCGGCAGCGCGCCATCCATATTCATACGGCCGGCGGGGAGGCGCGTGGATGCGTAGCGTGACGGGCTGGGCGGCCTGCAGGGCGCGGCGAGGCGCGGCCCGCGGCCCGCGGCCCGAGGCCGGAACAGAGCCGTACCAGGGCGCGGTGCAACCAGTCCAACCTCGACTTCCCCTTTCAACTCAAATCAGGGTTTGGCTTGGACGAAGACGCCTCTTCTCCGAGGTCCTCAACATGCTTGCCTTAGGAGGGAAAAACAAGCTTTTGAATTTTGACGATCAAAAATCTCAATTTGTTTCCTCCTTGACATGCCTGCACCGGACAACCTTGTGAAGAAACGCCGCTCACCTGAAAATGAGTATTTTTATACAGCAGAAGATACGATAGTAGTATCAGCAGCTTGAACTGTCGTAAAGTTAAAAGTAAACGGTGAAACGTCGTCAGATGGTCAGATAACGTTTTCCAGGTAAACGATGTCCAGTGTACGAGGAAACATCAGAATTGACGACCCCTTGTTGTTCACAAGCGTCTTGGCGAGCTTGAACTCCCACGTGTGAAAATGCGAGTGCCGTCGGTCCGTTAAGAAAGTGCAGCAGACTGCAGTAGGGGAGGGGCGCTGCGCCGGGTGACACGTAACGGGACGCCGAATCAGGTCGCCAGTGCGGTGTGCATTGCAGCCCAGAGGGGCCCAGCCCGGCCCTGGCGGGGCCAGGGCGTCACGTCAGGGGCAGGATGCAGGGGGAGGGGCATGGGGCGGCCACGAGAACCCGACCGGCTGGCCAGGCCCAGGCTGCAGTCGCGAAAATGCAGCCTTCGGCAAGCGCAGTGGTCCGCACTCCTGCCCAACCCCCGCTTCCCCAACCACTGCAAGCTGGAGCGAAACAAGTCTGGAGGAGAGACACTCTTATTTGCTTTCACCCCGCAAGTACACCGAGACATTTCGTGCGCGTCTCATGGGAAAGCTTTCTGCAAAACTTTGCAATGCCTTTTTTAGAGCCAAGGTATATATCCAGTAACGAGGGGGTATTCACTCTTTCCACATGTGACACAACTATTATGTCTATTACGCTGTATTACGCTCTACAGACTCAGTGAGTCCACTCTCTATTAAGTTTGACATCCCGGTGGTCGCGATGGCGATCGAAGCCAGCTTTCCGGTGCCAGCTATCCCGGTTTGGCCAACGTAGCAGAAAGTAGCGTGATCAAAACTGATGAGATTATACCATGTGGAGCCTCTAACTTTCGTACGTTCCAAAAATTAAGTGAGTTTAACAAAATAAAGACAGAAAGCTTCTTTTTAACAAAGGCTTGAAGTGAAAGTGAAGGTATGATGATCAGAAGGGGGAGAAAATGACTTGACTTGGAAATAGCAAGTGGAAAATGCAAATATTTTATACTAGTTCGTAAACAGCTTAAAACTAGGGTATTACGCTACCACAAGTGAGTTGACGCGTTTTAGTATTATTTTATGTAGTGTTTGCCTCAAACGTTAATAGTTTTAGTTTTGTCTTCTGATTTGGAAACAAAACGAAACAAAACGAGTATGCTGCGGGTGGATTGGAAAAGAGCTGGATCGCCCAATAGCGGACATTCGAGTCAAAAATGTCTGTTTAAACAGAAAGTCAAAGGGCAGAATTAATTAAAAATAATAAGAGCTGTGCCTAGCATAACAATAAGATATTAACTTTCAATCGACAATGCCAACTACATCAAAGTGAAACCAGAACACAATGAAGCAAAAACAGTATAAGATCAAAACTCTGAAGATGTTTCCCACACTAAAATTATGTTCACATTTTTAACTACTATATGTTTGTTTTTTTTTTATTTTAAGAAACTCATATTTTCTGCACTCAACGTGTCGAAGAGCTCGTATTCCACAGAGGCTTCCATTCTTCCATGAAAATTAAAATATCATTGCACACTTCAAAGACGTTACTTTGTTGTGGCAAGGTCTCTCTTTCCCGCTAAAACACTTCTTGACCAAACTACCGCCCGCGATCCTCTAAACCGAATGCGAAAACGAACGAAAGAACCCGAAGCTGCCAGAAGCCACCCGTAGTCGAAGCTGTTCCGAGCCGGGAACCCCTCTCACTACGCTGTCGCGCTCTCGCCTCACGATGTCACGCTCTTGCACCTTCGCGCCTTCGCGAAAGCGAGAATCCAACTAAATATAGCTATGATATCTTCCAGAAAACAATGTGGCATATGTTTAAAGTTTTTCATTTTCAGTTTACTCAAACTAGAAGAAATTTCACACAGCTTTGAATACCCTAGCAGTGTTGCCAAAAAATGAAGATGTGGAAAATGTCAATCATATTGCCCCCAAGACAGTTAAGGGAAAATTATACCATTCTCAAGAATCAGATGTTATTCGTGGTTCTGGAACACAACTTGCTCGAAGCCAATTTCTTTATCGTTTAAACAATAGCAAACTTAAAGACACAATGGTTATTCCGTAAGTTATTGGTCTCAAAATGAATGCCAAGTACATGATTTCTTACAATTTTGATGCATTTGATGGAATTTGTTATCATGTGGTGCACTGCACACACGCAGGGCTCAGGTTGACAAACTTACCTCGTCTATTACTTATTTCCTCTTGTTTGCTTCGTACCATTCCCCCTTACCAACACCAGGGTAAATAATGTCTGCTTTTTTTTCCGGTGATGTCCTGTGTTGGAAAATTGGCATTATACTCTGTGGTAGTTTCTAGTTTACCTGTTGGTTTTCAGGAGGTATGCTGTTACTATGGAACGTGTTCCTTGTCAAAAATTTTGTTTGCCATGTGCTGAAGGATATTTTAAGGAGGTTCTAGGCCCACTCACCCAGGTGCAACTGACCCAACGTAACTTTAGCCCAGACGTAATTCACCCACAAGTATTTCACCCTCGGTTGATTAACCCATATGCATGATTGACCCATGGAGCTCTTAACACAGACTCATGTTTATTTTCATACAGCGTGAAAAATATTGGTGCATTTAACAGGAAAATCTACATTTTATAAATTTGAATTACCATAAACTTATAAATTGACCATTTCATAACATCTGTCATCAATTAATCGGATCATGTTCAGATCCTTGAGGCCCAATGAAGATTTCCAACAGCATGAGTTTGTCCCAGATGATGGAATTGATCTGGACTTCGATCATCCCGTTTGCCAATGGAAAAGGATCACCCTCTACTTGCACGAGCCAGACAAAAAAGTCGTGCACTAAGAACAAAAAGAGATTGTCTGAGTCGCAAGAATCTTATCCTCTGCCCAGAAGAGCATTTAGGTTATACCAAGAAAACGTGTTTGTGAGTGTTGTTACATGTGTATCATCTGCTAAAAAGAAGTACAGTTTTTCTAAGTTTAGACCTCACCACAAGACTGCGAGTCCTGCCGTATACACTACAGAGCGAAGTAGCCACGTCTAGACTCCTCGGCATTTGGAGTGGCAGAGAGTATGGGAAACTTTCAGAAAAGCTGGTTGCACATCGATGGTATGCGCTCGCTTGCAGTACTCTGTTCAACCACATGGTCTCTCTGCCGCCCCCCCCCCCCTCCCTTCCCCCAAACCTACCCATGTCTCTCACACATTATGAGGCAATTACACGAGCCCTAAGGAAGAGAGAAGGGGGAAGCTGCACGACTAAGGTGACGGCCAGCGTCCGTCCATCAAGTGCCCCCCACCCCCTTCCACCAGCCGGCTCCACGGCGTGCTGTGCTGGGGCTTTAACAAACTGCACGAAAGTCTGCATCATGTTCGCCTGACTCACGCCACTGCGCCGCGGTCAAGCCCTGTTTCCTGACCTACCAAGGACAGCACAAGGAGGCCGACCATCGGCGACGGCCGTGGAAGACCCGCAGTTTGCAAAGCGAATTGATGCCATCGGTTATACAAAATATTTTATGAATCTGGAAACTATGCTCGGTTTGGCAAGACGGTATGCAGCGGATGCGGACAGCAAAGCGTATACCTGTACCACTTGTCCTGCACTCAGAAGGGACTTTAAAATGTATGACCCCCTCCCCCACCTCGCCCGTTCTGACGTGATTGACAGGTTGGTGATGGCGAATACGAACACATCGACAACCGTCTCTCAATTCCTGCTGCTGCCGCGAGCTTGTCTGCGAAAAAGTGGGCGCACTATCGCATATTATAATAGTTATCTCTCGCTGCTGCTTCGAACCGGCCCTTTTCCACGTCGCAAAAATGCATAAAGGCAGCAGGTGTGGCAAGGTCGGGGAGAGAAGAGAAGCAAGCGAGCGCAGCACCAGGTCTCGAGCAGTCTCCATAGCAACCGCGCGTACGCCGCCTCGCACGACGGTTATGAGGCGATTTCGTGCTGTATATAAAGTACTTGCAGGAAACTGGTGCTCGCTGTGCTGTCGGTTGCCGAGAAAACTTTGCGGTCAGGAAAAAAGGGCGTTGCGGGGAGAGCAGACGAGTGCATTCAGGTCCTCCAGGGATCCCTATTGGTATTTCACTCCGTTTCTTGTTTGGTTTCCATTACGCTACACACCAGTATGATTGATCCGTTCCTGTGCGGACTGGCGCGTCACGTACTAACCGTCCTCACGTTTCCCCCGCTCTCCGCCAGCTGGGTTCACCGTGGTGATAAGTGGATCGACTGCCAGACACTCGCGATGAGAGTTAACGCGGCGTTGAACACTATCACATGATCGGCTCGCGTATTTTCTTGAAGAAACGGTGGTCCCGAGAGGGGGGTAACGACTTGGGTAATCCGACTGACAAGGATTGGTCGGATTACTAGCTGTAATTGGGTGATCCGCACCAAATTTAAGCAACTTTTATATATGGAAACCGATAGTTATCTGAGGAGTATTCCGGGTAATCCAGGCTATCTGATTTCTCCTCTCCGCAGGTCTTACATCTTGTCTGTACAGTGCGCCTTTTTTAGCTGTGTAATCCTACCATAGCCTTTGCGAATAGCGGAGAGGAGAAATCAGCAAGTGCACCGTACCGAAGATGTAGTTAGACGATAGCCTAGGAGTACACGATGATTGGGACCATTGTGGTGATATTACCCGTAAGTTTTCAGCTTTGAGGGGCTGAAAAGGAGGGTCGATATCGGGGTAGCAAATCGGCGCACCAGTGCGGCGGCGGCAGCCAGCGGCGGCAGCCAGCGCCCCCCCCCTCTCCGCAGCGTATGCCAGGCCGGGCTGGCCGAGGCTCGCCTTGACTTGCCCAGTGGCGTCTTGATTTTATTTCACAACTCCCCCCCCCCTTTCCCTCCTCTCCTCCTGGGTTGGGGCAGGGCGTGCTGCTGCAGGGCCGCAAAAGAAAAGCAAGCAAATGCAACTCGAGTGCAGCTGGGTGCAGCGACCTTCGAGAGCCTGTCCCGGCCCGTCCAGTACGCTGCAGGTTGAGAGCCGGCCCGGCCCCGCAGGGCCCACAGGGGGCCGTCCACAAAGAGTTGTTGACCAGGAAAAATTGCACGATTGGCAATATCACGAAAAAAAACACTCAAAATTTGAAAACAACTGATATTTTTTTTACCATTATACGTATTGCGCCTGCCTGAACAGCTTTTATGCATATGCATGATTTGTCGCTGATGTTTGCATCATTTATTGCACATACCCTCTCCGTCTTTACGTCGCCCTCTAGCAGACGACGTGAAATAAAACGCAATGGCTTCGGCAGGCCCCGGGGTCGATCCTATCGAACGAAGCGAATCGATAATGACTGTCGCGAGGCTCCCTCGGCCCTCCCTCTCGCCGCTCCTCCCGCTGCAGTCGCTAGCTTGTTCGCAGCCTCCGGGGAGCGAATGAATATTGAAATTAGATTTTGAGTGGTCGGGTGGCGTGCCGTTGTGCGACTGCGAGCGAAAGGTCGAATGTGTAGAAGATCATATGCGAGGATACGATCTGATAGGATAACGAGAGACGACCGAGGCAGATGAGCAATGGGCTAGGGTTGTTTAAGGCGATCGTAAGTTCATCTCTGACTGAGGCCTTAAATTGCCTCGGCACCCACAAAGGAGGTCGGACATGAGACAGCGACTACGTCCTCCAATCCGAGAAACTTTCCATTTCGAAGCAAGTTTGGACTGAAAGGTCTCAGTTTTCAAAACAGATTGGCCTCGTCAGGAAAACTCACGGTAATCTGCAAAACCGCAGTAACTCGTAAAATATCGCGTAACTCGCCAAAAAGACTAACCCTCTGCCTACCCCCTCTTTTCTGCGAGAACAAGCAATAAGAAACATTTTAAATATTAATACTTTCGTTAAGATATCTGTCTATGCTAGATGCATGATCTGCAGTGCTAGACCGCAGTGCTAGGGTTACCCTCTGAATCAGTCGGCTGATCAATGCGTATTGGGGCGCATAGCGCAGTTTCAGCAGGCCGGCTGGCCCGACACGGACCCGATCACCGCCTCATCGGCGGGTCGAGCGTCATTGATGAGACCCCATACCCGAACTCGGCGCTACGCCAAACCGCGCCATTCCTGGAGGTCCGATTATTTAATCCAATAACTCACGTCGCTTTGTCCCTCCGGCCCTGCCCCGCCCCACCCCGCGTGTCCCGAGCACTCCATCGATCACCCGCACAACGCCACCGCTCCGACGTCTGGGACGCCATAAGAGGTGCGAAAATGACGGGAGAGCGGTGGAGCGCGCCGCAGACAGTCCGTTTGCATGGAGCCTCAGAGGAAACTTTTCCACGGTTACCGCGCTTTTTTTTTCTTTGAGGAATACGAAAATGATCGCGGGAGCGCAAGGCAAATAAATTTATCTAGACGGTCAAAGCTTCACAATTGGCAAGTTAATGACACTGGTATCTGGAGATCAGCTCCCAAGCGCGTCAGTATATTTGAGTTCAATTTGTCAAACAAAACAAAAAACAACCAAAACACACACAAATAAATCAACGTTTTAAGTCAAAAATCTCTCAAGGAAAACTCTGTTTCGTATCATTTCCAGTACCTCAAGTACACCAAGAGCCTCTATCTCACGACGAGAGCAGACACCCAGCCTCGAAACCGTTTTCCAGCCGTCCCCAACACACCGTATGTGTGGTTAGTTACGTCGGGTCGGGTCTGCTCGAGGTGCTGCGCTGCCCATAAATCCATCGCGGTCCACACGGATCTTATTAGGCGATGACAGATATCGCCTCAGCCCGTCGCGTCCACCGCCGAAAGCGAAGCAGCGCACACGGGAAAAATATCAGGATAAAAGAAGAAGAAAAAGATAAAGCATGAACAGCAAAGAAATATACTACACCGAACACCACTCTGACATTTTTCGTCCATTTCACGTGGTAACTCATCACGCTGTGGTGAACACTTTCGACTCAAGTTGCTCATGAAAACGCGAGGCAGAGCGCGCGGGTACAGCGTAGTCGTGCGCCTTTCTTGAAGCATACATTTTCGTACGCCCTTCACTGTTAAAAATCCTGTAACAAATTATGGAAATGACTGCGGAGCGTACCGTAATTTTTTTTTCGGATCTGTCCGAATAAATACGGAAGAATCCGTGATAGAAAACCACGGTCGTTTCCGTTCCTACTGCGACGCAAAGGGTTCAAAAACCAATTTTCATTAAAAATGCTCTGGGAGTCATAAAACACAAAATACGACATTTTGGTGTCCGGGACGGTCCGTAATTTGAATGTACGGGAAGGTCCGTATTTTTCTGGGACGGTCGGCCCGTAAATTTAAATACGGTTCAGACCGGCTAAAAAATTACCGGGCCACCCCGTCAAAATTCCCGTTGTAATTTTTAACAGTGTTATTCAATCGTACAAGAACCCATACGCTCCTTTTCTCCTATCTAAGTGCATGGGGGAATTGCCATGGAGCGTAGTTGTACGCTCCAAGAAAGAAGGGCGTAAGGTTTTGAACGTTTGAAAAAGGCGTACAACTACGCTTTAGTTTTATCACTGCTGGGACTACGCTAAACTGATGCTAACTTAAACATTAGTGTGATTATTTGGAAACAACAGCTGCTTTGACCAATTCACTTGTTCTTCGAAAAGTGTACGGAATCTGTACAAAAACCGATAAAAACCCCTGCGGGCCGCCCGTGATTGTGGGCAGGCTGTGCGGCCATTACCGGAGATGTAATTAGGAACCAAGCAGACGAGAGAGTGGTTCACCCCGCGTCCTGGCTCTACTGTCCATGGGGTTGAAGTTACTCTAGTTTTTGTTGAATTGCCCCATAACTTACGAGAGGTGAAGTCATCGGCAGACCGGGTCGGCGTCTGAGGCTGGACCAATGCAGGTCAGTCCGAGTGAGATCGGGCAAAACGATCATTAGGACCGCATCGGAGCCCGGACCACAGCCCTGACCTCGGATAGACAGGCACAGTTCCTAAAATCGGTACACATATGCGAACGAGCTCGGTAGACATCCGGGCTCACATCTGGATCATGTCGCCTCACAAGCCTCGGGCTAGAGGTTCGGCCCCCACTTCAGCGCAGGCTCACATCCACCGCACAGTGAGCCGGATTCAGACAAAGCTGGCAAAAAGGTAATTTTTAAAGTTTCTAAAATAACAAATCTATGAACGGAATCGTGTTTAGAAGGTTCAAACCGTCTAAATCCACCCGGTTGCGATTTTTGCGGGACACCGTTTCGGTGGGGTGGGCTGTCAAATTTCCTGTTGTGTAGCTAGAAGCAAAAACGCGAATGGCTGCTAAAATTAGACTCGTTTTTAAACTATCACCATATGGTGCGGGCCCCCGAAATAATTTAACATCAAAAATATGGTCGAGAATGAAATCAGCGACCCTAACCCCTGCATTCACAATTTAATTGAATTTCGAGTAGTTTTCGACGTCCCCCTCTTTCAACACCTAGTTCCACTCCTAGAGCGTCAAAACTAACGCCAAAAATGGACTCAGCGATGTCGAAAACTTACCTGGGGCATCAAATAACCTGGGTTTCATTCCTGGTTCCTACGCGATGACTTTTGTCCAGCTTTTGATCCGGCCCACTGTGCGCCGTATTGCTCGGTTCCGGCCTAGACGGACACCTCTCGCTCGGTGGCGCACGAGTTCTGCCCCGCTGATTTCCCTCCTAACGCATTCCTCCGGGATGACGTCAACCCCATCGGGATGACTCGCACCGCGCAGCAAAGCAAGGGTGCCGTGCGGCCAGGGCAGCGGGGCACGGAGCGGCTCTCGAAAACTTACTACACTATACACATCGTCATTCTCCATCCCTGTCGCTCTCGCTTCGAGAGAGAGAGAGTGAGAGAGGGGGAGAAAAAGAGAGACACTAGGGAGGGGGGGGGGGGGGAAGGAAAGGGTCCATCGTACTTGTGAGGGTCCGGCCGGGCGGGCGGCTGGCAGCCTTTTAAAGATGGCGGCTCACTGTCGGCATCCCTTTGTCGGCGTGGAGAGGGCGCGACCCCGCGGGCCTACGGGGCGGCGGGGTCCGGGTGGGGCCGTGGGGGCCGAGGGCCCAGCCCAGCCCCGAGGGGCAGCACCGGGAGTGAGGCCCTGCCGAGGGCTGCGCGAGCCTCGCCCCGCTGCGCGACGCCTCGCCACGCCCCGCCACGCCCCGCCACGCCCCGCCATACGCAGCGGGAGACCCTGGAGCTCCGCTAATGAGAACGAGTTGGGGCCCTAATGAGTGCTGGTCCAGTGCGCACCGACATGTCGTTAAAAATTACGTTCGAAATGCTCCGATTTCGAGCAATAAAAGCAAAATGGTCGAGTAGCCGGCGGAGCAGCGGTGGCGGCTTTGCGGCCGCGTCTCCGTCCGCGTGTCCGGTCCGGTCCCCGCATTCAAGCGTCAGAGAGAAACCTTTTTCCACCCCTCGCTGTTGCACATTTACCGCGGGAGGGTCGTTGCATTGGTCATTGCCGGTGACCGTTCAGCTCCGCGGATCGTCCACACGCGGTGACCGGGCGGTGCACCGGCCCGCCCAGGCGCGCCGGCCGCTCTGATGAGCCGCATTGTCTCTCCGAGGTGCGGAGTGGCGAGGAGAGCACGGCGCGAGAGTGACCCCTCGATACTGTATCGGCGGGGCCAGCCTCAGGGGTGGAGTGGAGGGGGGACTGATGACCTCCAGCGAGCCCCGGGCAGATCACCTCAGGAGGGGGGCCGGTCGGCCGACAAACGAGGGAGCATTCATCATGGGGCTGCCCCACCCCCCCGACCCGTCTCACCCTTTCTCTGGTACGTAACGTCACAAACCGATATTACTTTCAAACCGTTCAATGTTATAAATGACGACGCGCCCAGAACAGAGAGCAGCGCGGCGGCGGCGTAAAGGGGAAGCAGAGGGGGTTTGTGGGAAATTTTCCCGATCCCGGCCGCCAGTATCAGAGGTGAGCGAAGGATGACCGCTCTCGGCTCGTCCCTCCACCTGCTGCACGCCTCGCGCCCGCCTCCGCAGCCCCACAAAGGTTCGCCCGCCCGCCGTGGTGGGTTTTACGGCCGCTTTATAAAATCATAAAACCCACCCCGGCTCGGCAGCGGCCAGAGAGCAGGCTGCGGCCGCTGTCACTGATCCCTGACCACACGCAATACACCCCGCGCCTGCCTTGCTCTACTCGCCCTTCCCGGGGCGGACACCCCTGTGGACTCACTCCGCGGTCTTTCACCAGTTAGTGCCTTACAGAGTCTTCCCTCTCTCTCGCTCCTGGTGGCCGTTCTCCCCACAAGAGCGACAAGGACATTGATACCGACAAGCTCTTCCGAATCCTGCTGCTGCTGCAGCAGCGCCCTCGCCCTCTCCGCTGCTCGCGAAAATTCAGCCGCCCTTGGCACGAATTATTAGCGAGCAGACAGCGAGACAATAGGAAGCGCTTGGCCTACTGCATGGGCGTCACGCATCAAGAGCCGAGTCGAGAGTGTTCCAGTGTCTGGGGCTTTCAACTCGCCAAAGTTTTGCACCGATAACAATGCGACAATGGGAGCGGGCCGACGCGTGATAATGCCTGATCTAATTTATTTTTATCGCGGCGGGGCAGGCCGCGGGCCGGTTGCCAGTGTCCGTGTCGGGCCGGCAGATGTGTCCGCGCCGGTTGACCACTCTATCCTGACCCACCGCAGCTGGGAGCGGAGCAGGGGGCAGGCCGGGCAGGCCGGGCAGGCCGGGCAGGCCAGGGGCGCGTGCTCACAGTCTGACCCGCTGACCGTCTCGCGGGGTTACACCACCTATTCCAAAGAAAAATGGGGCTCCCGGGGAGATAGAAAAGAGCGGGGACATGGATGAGCAGCAGTATGTTGTTTTAAAGCGGACCCCTCGGCGTCCGACACTCTTCTCAATTCCTCCCTCTCTCTCTCTCTCTAGAAAACCAAATGTGCGAGAGTCTCTCACCTGCCAGAGAGTGGCACTCGTGCACTTATTGGATTTCCGTTCTGAACAGTACGCCCGTTTGAGCGATCCCGCCACCACTGTGGAGCTTCGTGCGTCGTCCGCGGGGCGAGCGCTGGTAGCGTTAGGGAGTGCTGCGCCCTGGCGGTGGCCGGCGACACCGCCTGCACGAGGTGGCGACGCGCGGCAGCGGCAGCGCCGGGCCGGGGGCCGGGCCGACAGCTTGGCGGCAAACTCAAGCTTCCTTGCTCGATATCAGAGCGACTTTGTAAGCTGCTGAAAAGACGTGAACGTCGTGAATCTCACCCTCTAGGAGACGAGATGTTCAAGAAGATGTCATTATTCAGATCTCCTCGCTTGAACGAGGGAGATACCGCGACGCTCGATTGAAGTCGTTCTGACGACGCATATTTTCGGAAATGTAACTGCCTCTTTCTGAGCCGTTTGAGTGAACATCAATCTGATTCAGAGATTCAAAAGTACTAGTCACGACTCATTCTGAGTCATTACATGAACCAGGGACGCGAACTTTGCCCTAATTAAGAGATGCGGAAATACGTCACCGGATCTGGGCGCGCAATATGAAAAATACGAAAAACCGTACAAGCAGGGGAAATAACGCGTGGGTGGAGGGGCAATAATCATGATTGGGTCTCAAGTCAAGCCAGAAAAGAGGAAAACAAATTGCAGCACGTGTTGCATTCAGTTGCAATTCAACTGAGATCTATGATAAAATAAACATGCGAAGGAGCAGCTGACAGGGATGAGCAGCGCAGCCAGCAGAATTCGGGACCTCCAGCAGGCGGCGGCAGTGCGCGTGCGGGTCCCTGGTGGACAGGGTGTTTTGTGTGTGTGTGTGTGTGTGAGAGATAGAGAGAGAGAGAGAGAGAGATGAGAGTGAGAGAGAGAGATAGAGAGAGAGAGAGAGAGAGAGAGAGAGAGCGCTCTCGTGCGTCGTACGTAAGAGAGAGCGCCGGTACCACATTATCACCATTATCACCACGACGCCCGCCCGCACTTCAGTACTTAACAGCACCATTATCACCCGGAGCCCAGCCCCGCGCGCAACAATGTTGCGTCGGTACACTTTTGGGAGACGCGGGCCACAGAGACAATATGAATGAACAAAGAGAGAAAAAAATTCTAACGCTTAAAACTTGCTGCAGAATGAGAAAGAACTTAAGTCCAGAACTATTTGTGATAATCACATCACGAATTTTATCCGCAAAACATAAGCAGCAGAAAAATGTTGCCCACCTGTCCAGCCGTCAACAACACCGCCTGGACGAGCACTAAATCCATTCACTAGCCAAAATAAGTGGGTGCCAGTTTTACATTTGCCATCACACACTTACCTTAAAATGTGCATTTAGCCACACAAAATAGCGCGAAACGGGCTTGCGATCTACAACGCCTCGTTTTACAATTGAGTATGAAAGGAATGAACATTTTTTACGTTTTCGTTAAAACATTATAGAAAGGAATTAGTATTTCCCTAAGATAGATTAGCAAAATAAATAACAGCACTCGGTGAAAACATGGGATTGGAGTGAGGAAATATAAGGTTGTGATTGTTATTACCCTACCGCCGGCTCGACTCGGCCTGCCGGCTCAGCTCGCAATTACCATAGAAACTGATGATGCAAATTCATTTTATGTATCAGACGTACCTCAAAAATTTTCTAATTTTTCGTAGTATTTTTGAAAAATAAGTTTTCACTACAAGTTGGTGAGAATTAGTTCGAGAAAATCGGCTGCGCCCGTAAGGGCCCATCGTGAAGAATAAATTTTAAAAAAATGAAAAAGAAAA
The DNA here is from genome assembly GCA_029379305.1 of Frankliniella fusca. Lineage (NCBI taxonomy): Eukaryota > Metazoa > Arthropoda > Insecta > Thysanoptera > Thripidae > Frankliniella > Frankliniella fusca. The sequence continues at coordinate 204,160 of JAHWGI010000222.1, read as the reverse complement.
AGGAAAAAGAAAAAAATTCTGGTGAAAGCAATAGGCTCCCCTAACGGGGACCTAAAAAGAAAGACTACAAAAAATATGAATCGGTATCTCCGATGGAACAGAAACTCACGCCCCAGACTCACGTCTGTCTTAGCCTCTGGAGGTAAATACTATGCAAGAATAAACTAGGTAGACCGTGATGACGTTGGGCGAGTATTGACATTGCGGTCCTGGTGTGCGCTATTGAGGTCAGTGGGGCCACTGGGCCGGGTCGGGCCGGGCAAGCCGGGCGGGCCGCAGCCCGGGGAGACACATCACATAACCTTGCCCTCCCCAACGCCACCTTCTGGTGTCCTTCAGTGCGAGCTCCACTACTGGCCGCAGTCGTGTTTGAGTGTGAATTGGCATACCCGTGCCTAAGGCGGGGTTACTCTATCTCCACACGTCGCGTCTCGAGGTCTGGCCGCCCCAGCAAATAGACCCAGGCTGAAAGAGCGGAAAAAAACATCATGTCGCGCGTAGAAAGCAGCGCAATGACCGAGGGGAACCAGATTTTGTCGGAACTGGAAACCCTAGTTCATGAATTTTTCAGTCATAAAGGTGTTCACATTTACATTTTGTTCAATATTTTCCCTTCAAGTGAGGAAGTTTTCAGGGAAAATACACAAAATTTCTTGTCACGTCCAAATGGAAACAAACCTGCTCGAAACAAACGCACCCAGCATATGTGGAACATTCACACACTTCGATTCCTCGAGCAAAAAACAGGGCAAAAAAATAAATATCACTGATTGTCATTCAATATTCAGGGAAAGTTATGAGTATCCCTTCCTTACCAAACCAACTAGGATAGTGGAATTACTTCTCTTTGGGCAGCGAAAGAAAAACCCCTAGCTGGTCTCTGGCGAGGGGGAATGCACATTGGAAAATCATGTACAGACTGCTCGGCGGCTCGGCATTACACTGTACTACAGCTGTATTACGCACAATATTTGATCAATGTATGGCATATTTTTGTGTTTTTCGGTATTACATTACGGGTATAACCACGTAATACATGAATCAGGTGTAAGTGAATAATACCCCCGGGCGCTTCACTCAGTTAAAGGGGCCGCGATCTCTGTTTCCCGCCATGAAGTATTAAAAGTCTCTCACGCACACAACGCGCGGGCCTTTCCCCTGTAAGAAAAAAAAACAGGGCACCACTGCGTTGTCCCTTTTTTATCGAGCTCACTACTACTATCTTCTTCCAGATAAAGTGCCTCTACTGAGCCGCGGCGGGTCGGGTCACCACAACAATGTTGCAACAGCGGCTTAGTTGGCCCGGACCGCCCTTTTACCTCCGACTTTTTAATTTCCCATCGAAGCACATTCACAGCAGCACCACAGCCCATCAGACACTCTTTATCGAAAATGTTTGTCTGTGCGGAGGGGGCATCTCTCCGCGCCCCACTGCCCTCGCGCGCGTATCGCCCTGGGAAAAAAAAATGGTTTAAACTTCTCCTCAAGCGATACCCGCATCACACTTACATTAGCAGCAGATCTCAAAACTCTGGCCCGCCGCGGCCTGAAACAGAAAGAACGTGAAAATAGGGTCTAAGCTCGAGCTTATCATGTTTCTTTTCCCTCCTAGAAACAGCAAGGCGTGGCACGTCCGGAGCTAGATACACATGTAGAGAGAGAGAGAGAGCGAGAGAAACGAGAGAAAGAGAGAAAAAGCAGGCGGAGCGACTCGCACGCAGAGCGCCGCGCCTGTAGGCCACTACACACCACACTTATCTGCAGCCACCACGCGCCGACTACACACGTACCCACTCGTAGTATCACGGCTGGCCCTGGTGGGAGAGGGGGTAGGGGGCGTGGAAGCAGAGGCCGGTCTGTCACGAGCACATTCATATTCGGCACCAAGCACGCGGCGCGCCTGTGTTCGTCTCGTGCCGAGCGTCGTGTGTGCACATCTCAAATTCAGATTATTATTGGCAGGCGCAGCACTGCACAGGCTCTTCCCGCGCTTTTTTGAAGCTGACGCTGCGGCACCACTCCGCTCCGCGACTTGTTTTCCGCTGAGGCAGCCAAGGCCATGCAGATAGAACCGGAGCGGGAGCGCGGGGCCGGGGCCGCTGGGCCGGGTCGGCGAAGAAATGACCGCATCAGTCCGGTGCGGAAAGGGATGATAAAAGGACTGCTTAGGGACTTGAAAAATCATTCAGTAAACAAGGAATTTTTTTTTAAAAACGGAAATTAAAAGGGGAGGGAGGGGGGGGGCGGAGGAAGAAAAGAACTCTGAAAATCCATTTTTGTGGGACAGTTAATTAAACGGTAATACGTACGCAGTGAAAACATTGGAACATTAATGTTCTAACAGTGTACCTGGCCCTCTGATAAATTTTCAGAGTAGGAAAATTCCAGAAATAAGCGTATTTAGCGAATAAAAGTGACCGCAGCCTCAGAGGAGGTGTTTTCGCGGAGAAAACAAAATTGGACGTGTCGTCAGGTGAACTCTGATCGCGGCGTGCCTAATCGGGTCGGTGAGGCCCGTGGCTCAGCCTGGCCCGGCGCGGTCCGGAGGGGGGCAGGCAGGTTTTCCCCCCGTTCTGCCGCCTGCGACACCTTCCTCTGCGCCGAGCAGGCATTTTTGGCGGGAAGCCACTGATCACTCGGTCTTACTACGGCCAAGCGCCGGGCGCGACGGGTCCCCCGACGGCTACCGGATTTTTATTTGAGGCGAGCAGCAGGAGGCCCAGGTCGCTCCTGCCCCCCCCCCTCCTCCTCACCCTCCCTCTTTCCCCTCACTCTCCGTTGCCCTCTCTCCTCTGAAGACACCCCCCCCACACACACACATTGCCTTCCTTCTTTCTTTTCGTTCTTTGCTTTATTTATTATTCCTTCTCTTCTTCAAATAAATGATACAAAGGATACACTGCAAAACATTCCGTGGTTTTGTGTAGATGAAGCACAGAGGTGTCTGATGTTTTCAGTGGTTGGCCCAGGAAACCACGGATGTTTTCGTTCTTTTCTGAAGTGAACCGCACATACACCATGCGACTACTACACGATGGCACGGAGCACGCGTGTCGTGTGTGGAAGTTCCGGAACAGCCGTGCAAATAGTAAGGCCAGTACTTGGTTATTTTTTGCGTATAAAATATAAATAAATATATTTTTCATTATGAACTGGACAATTTTTTTTGTTTATTAAAATTAATGTGACGTCTCGTGGATATATTGGAGGGCATCACAAACAAATCATTTTGGTCAGCTCAGCGTGCGAACAACTTTTAGCGCACAGAAAAATGCCTCTCTCTACGGCGGACTCCATAAATCTTATGGCCTTGTGGCGACGACGAAGCAGGAGAGCCGATTGAATATTTGGGACACGCGTTTATTAAAAATCTCCGAAGAGAGTCTCGCCTGAAGCAATGTCGTCTGGCTGCGTCCGGAACTCTGTACCGGACCGGGGCGCTCCTTCTCCAAAGCAATACGTCTCTTCACTTTTCCGAGACGGCCGAGGCATTAATATCAACCTGCGATAAAATTAATCGCGCCCCGTCCGAAAGGAGCGTGTAATCAATATTTCCCGTCCAGCGCGTCCAACTCGGCTGGAATCTACCAACTTCCCAGTCAAATTTGCCGGCCACTGCACGTTTATAACTGGAGAGGAAGGTGCGGGCATTCAGCGGGGCGACTCCATAGCTCACACAGCACCGCACCCACGTCGCCCAACTCGAAAAAAAGTTTGTGTGATCAAACGGGAGTAGGGACGGGGAAGGGATGCGAGGCTGGTCCAAATTTATAAGCAGCGTGTTTATGGCCTGTGATTACAGCCCTCTCGTATGCAAAAGCGTTCAAATAACTGTCTTGAGAAGAGGTGGAGGGAAAGAAACAAGGAATAATAAAACATGTAATAAAACATACATGCGCGACGACATTGGTCCGGGGGAATATGATCTCGCTGCCTATGGCTGCTACTGACCTGCGCTGGATAGTTGAAAAGGGAGGCGAGAGGAAGGAAGGAGAAACAGAGATTTGTGTTAATATCCGCGTCAAAGATTTTCGAGATACCCCGCCCGTGAGGTGTGTAAGCGAAGTAGCGGTCGTGATGGCCGCGGGCAAACAAACACACAATCACACACCTGGAAGTAACCGACACGTTCACCGCGCTCTGCTTTCTAATTCGCAATCAAAGGCCGATTCGCGAAATACGATCCTCGGTGTGAAACGAGATCCGAGCGCGCGGTCACGTGCGAAAAGATCGCCGCGCGAGCAGCGGTTTTTGGCAGAAACCAGCAGAGCTACTCGGAGATGAGGGGACGTCTCCGAGAGGAGAGGGATGCAGCTTCACTTTGAGCCCAATTACGCTAAGTAGTGGTTGGATGTCCTTTGTCCTCGCAGCGGGTGCTGGGCGGCTCCAGTCCCCCACCCCCCGCCCCGCAAACCACCGACCCTCCTTATTGATTTGTCCGATTCTGATCCAACAGACGAGGGGGGTTTGGCATTTTTAACCTTACAAGCTGTCCACCAGCTTACTCCCTTACGGGAAACATTTTCTTAAACGTTTGAATGAAATGGCGTGTCGGTAGCGAGATGACACTAAAATACGACGTCGAATCCTTCATGCAAATCCTTCATCACAAGTAAAATTTGGCGCGAGATGCGTTGTGCGCTGAAAGGTATTTATAATCAAGTATTTACCCACTGGAAAAACAAAGGCACTAAACAACACCTTTCCTGGGGCACCAAAGTCAAGGGCGTAGTTTAGTGCCTTTCCTGCCGCACTAAAGTTTAGAGCCTTTCCAAAGGCACTAAACTTGTATGGAACTCGTATGAAGCTAGCCAGCAAAAGGTGTGAAACGACACATTTAGTGCCTTTTAAAGGTAGGGATTCGCACCTTTGTTTTCCATAGTGCACAAGAGCCTGTTGTTGAACTAAGCGCATTTCGAGAGGGAGGCAATTTTCGTGGAAATCATGTGAGTACGCATAAAAGGAATAGCTATCTTTCTTTGTGACTGAATCAAGTACAAAAATAATCGAGTTCAAACTCAACTGGCGGTTGAATGAGTATATTCATGCACTCAGAAGTGTCCGATGAATTTCCAGATGATCAATCACTTGCAAGTACGCTATACACTCTTCCCAGTAGTATTTTGACGGCTGAATGTCTCCAACCTACATGCAGAGCTGACTGCACGTATAAATGCCAAACACTGTTAAAAATTGTACGAAAAAAAAACACAGAAAAAGGCTTGTCAATTAATTATCCAAAGCCGCTGTGCTTTTTCTATACCTTTTTACGAAAAGGTACAGATATTTTTCCTACATCTATTTAAGCATTGATCAAAGTTTTTGATTTCAAGTGTCCGTATGTATGTGCGGAAAATATCTGTAACTTTCCGTACAAAGGTTCAGACAAAAGTAAAGTACGGATGTAGTCCGTAATAGTCCTTCCGTACATTGTAAAACAAAAAAAAATTACCGTGAATTCTTGGGGCCCACAGCTTCATATGAAACCAGGACGTAGGACGTAGCGCCGCCCTACCCCCACCCACACATACACACACACAGATTCGACCCGCAAGGGCGCCGAAACTTCTCTGACTAAGGCGGTAAAGTGCGCCTTGGGCGTATTTTGGGGTTATGGGAGGCAGGTATTGGCGCCCTAACTAGTATTTTTGCGCCATATAATGGCCCCAAAATTTTCTTTGGTCGCTTTCGCTCGCAATAGTTTTGATTCGCAAACCGATGCGGAACTTGCTTCAAGGCCGTTTTTGGGGCGCAAGCGTTTTGTTTATTTTTATCAAGATACCTTATATAATTTTGATACGTTCAACTTTTTGCTAAAATTGTGATTATCATTTTTTTGAGCTTAAGTTTTGAATAGGGTGTCTCTACCCCCCCCCCACCACTGTGGAAAATATTTCCGTTGATGTACAATATATTTTGTAATTAACTATGTACAACACATCTCGTACATGTACGACTTTACGCTTTTGAACTTTGTTGCTCGCACCAATCGATTCAGAGTTGATACGTATAGTTATAAAAAAATTACAATATGAATCGTAACTGTACAAGACCTCTCATGGAAAATTTTCCCGTACCCGGTACAAGAATTTCTCACAGTGACACACACACACTGAAATTCGTTCCTATGCTCCTATATGAAACCGTTTGCAGAAGAGTGTAGTAACTTTCGGTCGTAAAACATGGTGTTCAGATCATTGTACCTCCCGATTGTGCCATTTAAATGTGTCGTCAATTAGCCGTTGCTCACCGGCCGGTGTGGCCGCGCACAGTAGCAGCCAGTACCACAAACACACTTCCTGATTTATCTCCACGTGTCTTCTGGGTCCTCAGTCGCCACGTGCATCACACAGCGGGGGGTCTCTCTCCCCAGGCCTCCTGGCAGCAGGTTGGCGGAACCGGAGGAAAGAAAGCGTACTTGCTAAACTAATACTTACCAAGGAACCCCTGATTTCGGTCAAAGAGTTGTGAATTACAAAGTTGTGAGCAGCTTTGACTGAGGTTGTAAGCAAAAAATTATATAATACACGACCAGATCGATCGCACGGTTGGAACAGTTTCTTGGATTCCAAGACCCTCTGCACGGATGCAAAGAGGTGAACAGAAAAACAACAAGGGAAATCCCGGGAAATCCCTTGCGCGCAATGGGACTCGAAAGTTAACAATCAATGCAGAGCGCAATGTTTAGCCCATCTGGATTTGCAGTAAGATGAGATTTTGGACATAATGAATACGAAAAAATTACAGGGAGTTTGGATAAATACCGAGTGCCTAGATTCATATGTTCGCGGACGTGTGCCCTCCTTCCGCACCGTAAGCGCATGGTCGAATACTTCGTTTAACTTGCCCCCCACCCCTAAACAAAAAAAAAGAGCGGGGGAAAGTGGGAAGCTGCAATGACTTACGTACGGAAAGGGTGTAAGGGAAACACGCGGGCGGACGATCACCTCGTCATCTTTGCTGGAGCGAGACGTTTCATTCTAATCACCGCGGCATTGTCTTTCCCTCTAACGAACTTTCTCCGGCCGCGCAAGACAGAGGGTGAACTCATCCCGGCTGGACGTATGCACGGGCCGGATGCAGCGCGTTGGCGAGAAGAATACTGCGAGGTCCGGCAGGGCAGAGCAGCGCCATCCATAAGCGCACACGTGTTTATGACGGGCTGTCAAAACACACAACGCGACTGGCCCTGCCCGGCCCTGTCCGGCGCGCATGCGCGCGGCGCACACAAACCCCTCGGCAGGACCAGCGCGTGCCAAGCCCAGGGCGACCAGCGACCAGGGCTTCCTGCCAGGGGTAGGTGTGGTCAGCCCGAGCGGGGGGATCACTCATATAAAACTTGTACAATGATTTTTTTTGGTTTTTGATTTTTTTGATCTTTGATTTTGATTTTTCTTTTGATTTTTAACGAGATAAAAAAGGAATAATATGTTACTTTTAAAAAAAAATTGTGTTTTTTCTTGTTTTGTTCCCATTTTTCTCAGTTTTGGGTTCATTTGTTCTCGATTTTTCGGATTTTTATGCAACTTTCTACTTGATTTTTTTTTAATTTTTTTTTTTGATTTTTTTAAATGATTTTTGGGGGGCTGTACAATGATTTTTCGAAGTGACCTGGGTCAGCCCGCGTGCAGCTTGGCTTTCTGTTTGGCGGGGGACGTCATGTTCAGAAATTCTTTAGAACTAGGACGTGACTTGTCACTAAGGCTGAGAAACTATCACCATGGAGAATATTTATTGTTCTATTGTATACTTTAGTTCAACCTGAAAATTATTTATGATGATTCATTACTATTGCCTTTATATTTTTTCTTCGATCCACTTAATGATTCAAAAAGAGTAAAAATAGACATATTAGCGTAGAACGACTTAGCTCCTTCACTGTGAATACCAGAGCGAGGATTCTCGCCCTCAGGAGAGCGAGAAATTTTCTCTTACTCTTTGAGAGCGAGGTTTGGTTTTCTCGCTCAATTAGAGAAATAGTAAAAAAAAGACCCGCCCTATTTAAGCGAGGATTGGGAAACCTAGCCCTTTTTGAGTGAGGATTTTTATCCTTTATCTCAATCAATTTGAGTGCTGTTGTAAATTCTTTCTCTAAAAGAGCGAGGATCCTAAACTCTAACTTAAATGAGGCACGACAAAAAATCTCACTCCTTTTAGATGAGATATCTGACTCTTGCATTTGCAGTGTTTTTCCAAGTTTTCAATGACTTAACTATATCAAGTCACAGCAAGTAAAAAGAGTCAAGTTGACTTGCTTCGTTATGTCGTAGATGGTAAAAGAAGTCAAGTCTGGATCTCAGCGTAGAAGCATATGACACTGAAAAAATCATAAGGCCAGTAATATCCTACTTGGGATTGCATTTTAATATTATCATTACATTTTTGAAAAGTTACGTGCTAATAGTTTTTTTCAATTTCCTGAAAAGTATGGGTTTGGGACTTAACCTCTTGTTCCGCTTCACAGCAGAATTAAGAGTCACTTTCCAGTAAGGTCCTCCAACAGCACGGAAGCGCAACCATGTGAATAACCGGGAAGAATCGACATATATTGGCATGTAAATTGTATTTTAAACGACACATCTCTTTCTTGAGGATCGAAATGTCTACCACATTTTTAGGCAGCGCTCCATGCCGTCGAGCTACGGGCGTGAAGATTTCTGGTCCTCGCGACACACAAGGGATTACCAGATGACACAGATGGCGATAGCGATAAGCTCGGCCCGGCCCGGCGCGCCACCTAATTGCACGCGGCGAAAAGAGGACGCACGACGCTGCTTCAAGGAGGTTATAGATATGCGAGCAACTCAACAGTTCATTCGGGCTTTTAAAAAGTTTTAATACTATGAATTTAGGAAGCAGGGGGGAAAAAAGGAATAACTACTCACGAGTTTTGGAGTACTGTCATCTATGGCAAACACCGCAAACTGTGAATGTATTGTACTCGAGAAACTATTATACGTTTAAAAAAAAAAATTCCTAAGGGGAGCGGTTGGCGTTGGACACCTACAATCACACAGACAATCTTTGTTATCGCCAAAAAGGACATCACAACGGCGATATCTGCGAAAATACAATTTGCAAGTCAAGCGGAAGATGGTTCCGTCAGCCAACCCGACCAGGCCAAGTCGACTACACACAGAGCGCCGCGTACACGCAAGGCGGTCTTATCGGCAGGCGGCTCGTGAGATTACGGTGCCAAAATCTGAATATCATCTTTTACTGCAGCAGAGTTGTATTAATTTTGCTTGTTGTATTTGAAAGAGAAAAAAAATTGATCTAAATTATTCTGATGTGAACTCTGTAATGTGACACATTTACCCTGAAAGCAAGAGTGTCTTTGGATCCTTCCGTTTTAACGGTTCTGGAAAGACAAGTGTGTGAATTTCGAACACTTATTGGCGCGTGACTTCCTATTCAAACGAAATGCAGTCTATTTTCCTCGGAATATATCAAACCCACCCACACTTACACGGGGCGACAACAGAGTGCAAATAATGGATATTCATACACTGACAATAAGTGTTCGACATTCTAGCATTTGAGCGTACAGTGCAAGCAGCGGGCTTGAATAACACGAACGCATTCATGTAGCTCCTCGCGGAGCGTGTACCAGTGGTGGCGCGGCGCGGGTTGTTTGCGCGTCGCCACGTGTTGCACTAACCACACACCAAGCGTTCCCGCGCGGCAACGGCAACCCCCTTCCCTTCCCTTCACCAGAGCGTCCCCTTTCAAACCCCGCCCCCAACCCCACCTCCCCGCCCCCCTGGCGCGCTCTCGGAACGGCCTTGACGAACGACTGCGCTTGTGTGTGAGTGTGTAAGTGTGTGTGTGTGCACGATACTACGAATTCGTCGCCGGCAGCCCGGCTGGCGGCTACGCCGGCGGCGCTCGCAGTCAAATATGGGCGCGATCAAACGGAAGCGAAAGGAGTGAGCAACGTCATGGAGTCAAGGACGCGGACGCGCGCGGCTAGACGATCTAGGCGGGAAAAAGATGATTGTATTTAAATGTGACCCAAACACGCGACCAAAAGAAGCGAAACGGTGCGGAAACGCGCTGCTCAGCCAGAGCACGTTACGTACTGGTGACGGGCCCATGCAGGGCAGCTTGGAGGGGCGGGGTGGGGCGGGGTGGAAGAAGCGCGTCAGCCCGTGATACAGGCACCGCGACGGCCCTCCCGTCGAGAGCCACAGTCACGCCGCGACATACGACGTCATTTTGGCGGGAGAGTCTCAGCGCCCTACGGCCGCTCTCCCCGGCCCGGCCCGGCCCGCCCCGGCCCGGCCCGCCCCGGCCCGCCCCGCCCCGCCCCGCCCCGCCCCGCCCCGCCCCGCCCCGCCCCGCCCCGCCCGCGCCGAGCCACGGCCAAGGTCATCTCAACCATGCCACCACCACTTCACTTATCTATTTGCCGAGCAGAGAGGAGGACCCCGTGGCGCTGCGGCCGCGGCGAGGAGTCCGCGAAGAAATCGCGGAAAAAAAAATTAGTCTTTTTTTTTTGCAAGTGTCGGTACCACATGCGAGGTGCCCCTACTCCCAAAATAGGAGTACAACGAGTGGGCGAGTTGATGAATTTTCGCGAAAAGGGCGCGAGTTTTCGCGAGCTGAAGGCAATTTTTCGCGAGTTAGCGCAATATGTTTAGCGGGTATTGACTCGAGTTTTTGCGAGTTAAAGCGAGTTGCCGGCGAGTATTCGCGAGTTGAACGCGAGTTGGGTTCGGGCAAGTGTACAAAAAGTTGGCGAGTTAGGGACCCCTCGGTACCATGTCGTGGGCCAGCCTTACGCCGACAGCATCACGGAAGAAAAAAAAATAGGTGGAAATTTCATGTTTCTGAACATGTAATTATTATCACTTTTTGGTTTTGAAATTCCATTACATGAAATGGTAAGTAAATTTCATGAACAAAAATTATGAAATTTTAAATTTGTCAGAAAAAAATCAGAAGTTTGTACTGAGATGTGATTACAATAATTGTATTAGATTTCAACACACGTCCTCGAAAAATATGAAATTACTGGTAAAAAATCATTTTTTGCTAGGAAAATATGAAAATCTTCTGTTCATTTTTTTGTATGACGAAATACAGACCGTAGCCCATCGGTCAAAAATTAAAGGTGTCACATGCGACGCACGAAAGTACATTTCTTCTCCTCGATTAAAAGGGAAAAGCCACCGGACCGCCAATAAGTCGACATGGTGTGAGCTGCAACGCGCGCAAGCTCCAAACAAAAAGCGACACTGGCACCATCTCTCGGAGATAGATGAGTAAAAGAGTAGTAGTGAGCATGACACTTATATCTCACAACAATTTTGAATTTTCAAAACATCTTGACATCTGCGTTGATCTCTGGAAAACCAAGTGTGTGCAAGCATTCAACTCTTCGAAGTATTCAGCAAATAATGTGCACATGCCTACAATAAATGGTGTGTACATGCCTATGTATGTACACACTATTTACTAAATACCTTTGCACACACGAAAAATCGTACATGAATTTATTACGACGTTCTAATTTTCAGGACACGTTGCTAACATTTCAGTATGATACTGATATTTCATTATTCTGTTATAAAATGTCATTAAGATATGACCTGAAATTTCAGGTGCTTAATGAAATTTCACAGTTGTCATCATGAAATTTCATAATAGTTTTGAATTTTAAGTTCCAAAACGTCCTGAAAAATCAAACCTTTTAAACAGTGACCACGAGAACTAGTTAGTAGAAACAGACCAGGACTGGTCGTAGAAAACAAACAAGTGGTTTATAAAACCACGCCATGCGTCTCGGCACTGTTCCGAACTAAATATCGTTGAAAAACAAAATTGACGAAGTCATTTGATCAAGATTTTACATCATCAAATCAAGAAGGCTTTGACTTTGGTGCAATATGATCAAGAGTTTGCTTAGTGAGTGACGAGCTATTCGTAGAGGGAACAGACAGGATTGAAGCCGCGTGCGAACGACGAATTTTTAATATCATAACAACGACACAATTTTTTGAGTGCGTGCGTGGCCTAAATAAAAAAGAGAGAAAATAACACTGCAAGCTGTTGTTATTGGAAGGCCGCTGGGCAAAAACAAAATACGTGCGAGGCAACCAAAGCGACTCGCGCAAAAAGAAAGAATACATTCTGCAGCAGCCACTCTGAACTCAGGGCGTGACGCAATAAGTGCCTGCTTGCGGCGACCATACGGCCCCAGCCCGCCCCAGCCCCATACGGGCTACAAGCTCCACGCCACGACGCCGAAATAATAACAAAAATATGTCACTCCCTCCGCCAGCATAAAGGTGCATAGGGGCACATGCAGCCATTCCGAGCCAAACCTCACGTGAATGACTCCGAACGCGAGTGGCGGTTACGGGAGGAAAGAGAGAGAGAGAGGGAGAGCGAGCGAGAGGAAGAGCATGAGAGAGAAAGAGAGAATGTGAAGAGACAGCGGGGCTGCGGGTACGAGCGAGGGTGCTGCGGAACGGGTCCTTGTTTACCGACCTTGTGCGTGCCCTTGGCACGGCCGGCCCTGCCGACACGGCCCTGGGCCGCCCTGGGCAGGGCTGTGAAGGCTGCGGCTGAAGGCTGCGGCTGAAGGCTGCCTGGAGGACACTGTTCGGGCTGGAGACCGCAGAGCCCGCGGCCGTTCTGGAAGTAACAGCCACAGCAGTCACATACATTGAAAATCCACTCTCAGAACGTCACCGACTGGCGGGATAGTGAATGTATCACGCAACTGCAGGAGTGTGACAAAAGGCATCGGATTTACACACTTACAAGCCCTCGCAATTTCCAAACATACCAGAGAGACCATACCGGCACACGCAAAAAAGAAATGGCTGCTGAGCTATTTTTTCAGCTCTGGAGCTAAGTTTTTAGATCATACATTGCTGTGCTAAAAACAATGGCTAGGGAGCTAAATTGGCAAAGATTCATTAGTACACTTGGCCACTCAAACGTGTTTCATATCCAAGGAAAATTCACACATTTCAGAGTGGCCAAGAAGTGTTCGAATGAATCCTCACACACCTACCAGAGTGCGACACTCACACTCTTGGATTTCCACCAGTAACGTGGCAACGAGCCGACACGGGAAGGGAGGCGGGGCGGGGGTGGGGCGGGAATGGCAGCCTAGGCAGCGCGCTTGGCGAGGCTGCGCTGGGAGCAGCCTACCCCCGGGCGCGCAGGGGCCCCGCGTACCGAGCAGCCGAGCAGCCTCCCGCGCGCGGCTGGCGCCAGGCCCCGCCCCGGCCCCGCCACGCCCCGCCCCGCCCCGCCCCACCCAACCCCACCCAACCCCACTTGCCCCTTCTCAGTCCACACCGACGCCGCTCCGCCGCGCCACGCCGTGCCGCTCTTGCTCCACGAGTTTTGAGGAGTCCCGAGGAGTCCTTGTCGATTCTCCTGCGCACAATGACAAAAAACGCGCCAAATCCAGGCAGGCGGCGGGCGCGCGCGCCGGCAAATCCCGTGCCAAAGTGTGTGAAGGCCGTCCCCACTCCCCCCCCCCTAAATCCCACCGGTCACCCGCCACGTCCCCTTCCTCGCATCACTTCCTGCCCTCACCAAAGACTGGGGCAAACTCGAGCAAACACCCACATCAACAAATAGAAGATGAAACGGAAACTACCTCGCAAATCGGATTCATAGCAGACACGATCGAATGCGATCAGACGTCTTATAATTTTTGGTTACTAATAACGTGCGTTTTTTACCACATCGGGATTGCTATGACTTGACGACTTTCTTTACACTCGGTATATTTTTTGTCAGTAGCTTACTGATTACAGATATTGTCAGAAAGGCGACGAATTATTACGTACTCAAATTCTGCTGACAGAAGTTAGTAGGTTATAAAGGTTTTTGAGTGGCAGGAATTCTGTCAAGCTGGTTTTTCCATGTCCGTAAAGGAACGAGAGTATATAACAGCTATTTGTTCAAATAATTCTTATCATAGTCGTGTTTTGCTCCGGATATGGACAGCGCCTGGCCTTGCCTCATTCCGCTATGTCCGCTATTGCGAGCCGCAATGACAAAATGCGCGCGAAAAGTTCCTCGGCGCGTGCGAGAAGGCCCCACCCCTCCCCCTTTTCCCTCCTCCTCCTCCAAGCAGGGGCCAGACTCGGCCGGACCACCAAGGCCACTCTGAGCGCCTCAGCGCCATAATATTATTTCTTTACAAACGTTATAGGAGGAACCGTCATCACTAGACTCCATCATACACACGTCAAAATCTGTCTGCACACACCAACGATGTCGTTTACGGCCTGTCCGTGAGTGAAAGGGAAAAAGTATTTAATCCGGCGACATTCTAGAAATTTTAATAAAGGCGCGAGACGAGAGCTTTCAATTTCAATAACATTGGGAAGTTTACTTAGGAATAGCACCTAGAATAAAGTCATGCTACTGATCAATTGAGCGCATTTACCAACAGAAACAACGTTTACCCCGTTCGAAAGAGACAGAGTACCTCGGGAATTCTATGAACATGTTCAAACCACGCAGCCACTACAACAATGACCACCAGCGCAGCACCTGATCCGTCTCACAACGCCTGCACGCACGTGTGGGCGTCGCATGTCGAAAGACACGGCAATCACGGCAACAGGCACGGGGGAGCGGCCGAGGATGGAGAGAGAAAGATAGAGAGGAGAGATGGAGGAAGAGAAAGGAGGGGTCACGTGCTCTATGGTCAGGCAGCCCTCTACGGTGCGTGCCGAAGCAGGAACTATTCTTTACGCCACGGATTAAAGAGAGAAATGGACGAGCCGCTTTTGTTCAACTGCTGCTGCGGCTGGTGGCCACCCTGTTAGTTTCTAAATTTATATTTGTTTTTTCCTGGTTGAAGATGGACCGAACGACCGCACTCGAGAGAGAGAGGTGGACCGAGAGAGAGAGAGAGAGAGAGAGAGAGAGAGAGAGAGAGAGAGAGAGAGAGAGAGAGAGAGAGAGAGGCGGGGGGGGGGAGAGGAGGCAAGAAGAGTCAACATTTTCCCCTTGAACATTTCAGATCGCAGTTGGCTCGGTGGGCAGCGGATAATGATCGCTTTCCGCGGGTCTGTCATCGGTTGGGGCAAATACCGAAGCGCACGTCATGTCACAGCGGAGTGTCACCCGAAGGGGCCCTGCCCACCATCATTCGGTGGGGGCAATCAGTGATCATCATCGTAGGATGAAACACCAATCGATTCGGAAAAAGAGGGGGAAAAATAGACAAATAGGAAAAAATAAAAAAAGCATGCCAACGTCCGTCAGACGAAGATAGACGGACGCTCCAACAAGACGAGTATGGGCAAGGTAGAATCTCCTCCACCCAACCCTACTGATGAGTGTTTGGGGAGGGAGGGGGAGGCTGGAGCGAGGGGACGTGGGCGGGATGAGTCAGGCAACATAAACCCTTTCCCTATATGTGTGCTCGGTTCGGACACTCGCTCCCAAAAGCACTTCCACCGTCCGATGTGATCTGCCTGCTCTCAAGGGGAAGTATCCGCGCACTGAGATTTTTAACTGCGATGAACTCCACTGCGGGAGATTTTCGGTTAACTTTGTCGAACTTACTTTGTGGTGACATTTATTGTAAAATTCAGTCGAACTTTCCTAGAACTTACAAACTTAAAGTGAACTTAAAAGTTCAACTTCAGAAACATTTCGATGACCTTACGCTTTTAAGTTCATAAACCGCGAGAGAAAATGTCGGTGAATATCAACATCAAATTTCATGAAATTCTACCTCCTGTTAACACATTTTTGAAGCCAGTTTAACCTTCTGATGACCACTACTACGTAGCGAGGACTACCCGATGTAGTTACGTGTGTCCAACAAACCAACAAAAAAAAAGGCAAGAGGGGGGCGAAACTCGCTGCTGCGCGTATCATTTCCCATAATGATGCTGACTGAACCGTGTACCCCGGGGAGGGGCTTTTAAACAGACATCGATCTTATCCCGCGCGGCTATCTCGACTAGCATCGCGCCAGGCGGGGCTGCTGCAGGCTGCTGCAGGCTGCTGCAGGCTGCAGCCCACAGGCCCGGACCCAAGCCACTTCCGCTTGCCCAGCTCCCCCCGGCTACCCAGGCCTAGCGCAGCGATTGATTATTAGTTGAAATCATTTTTATTAACTTCTCCCGGGGGCCTATGGCTGGCACGGCATGGGCCGGGGGCTGGCCAGGTGAGGGCACGCCCGTGACGCCTGTTAGCACATACTGATCCAACAAGTCGCAGTCGTCTTTTAAGAAATTCTGACGAGACTCTGCACCGCGTTTGTTGGCCGGTACACCCAGAAAAATAGTTTCTTGATCCAAGAACATTTTCAAGATCACTGACACAAGCTCAATTTTACTCTTAATTTAAGGTAATATTACACTCAGATCAAGAAATTTTCTTCCAAATAAGAGCAATTTCGCCTTGTTTCAAGAGCAGAATTGAGCTTATTGTGTCAATTATCTTGGAAATGTGCTCAGATCAAGAAAAGATTTTTCTGGGTGTAGGGCTGGTGGGCTGGAGTGAGTAGCAGGCTCGTGCCACGCCTTAGCATGAACGCTCCGACACAACAGCGTGGTCGCGGCGTGGACTGCCCAGAGGACTCGTGTGCGGCGGGTGTCAGGCGGAACGCAGGCCATCAAACGTCATTAGGCTACAATGGAGCACACACACACACACACACACAGACATGCACATACGTTTAACACACATGCACACAAGTACGCACGGTAATGCCCGGTCACTAGGCCGTTCAATGCGGTTCCCTGGCCCTGCTTCCGGCCGGAGTCGACAAAGCGCGGTTCAAAGCACTGCATTCAGCTCACGGCGCGTTGCGCTGTAGTCCTACAGGTCCACGCAGTCTGTCACGTCGCGGACTTCCATGCCTGAGAATTTCGCGAATATTGCCGAGTGACGTACCATGAAGCACGGCATGAAGTCCATGGGCTGAGCCATGGGGATTTCTGGAATGGGCGCCCGCGGAATCGGATCACATGCCGGTCCGTGATACCATTCGACGCGCGTCGGTGCGCATGACGTCGGCCCGGATCACGTCGCTGGGTTGGGGCGCGGCGGGGCGCGGCGGGGCGGGGCGGGGCGGGGCGGGGCGAGGCGGGCGGGGCAGGGTGAGGTGGGGTGGGGCCGCCAGGGGGAAGCGTCGTCGACCAGGTGAGAACCTCCGCACGCGCTCACCACGGCCCGACCGGTGAGTGATTCGTGTGAAATTTCATACTCGGTCGCGCAGACTGGTTGAAACGGATCCCGTGTATCGGTGCGGAGGCGGGCCAGGCCGGGCGGGGCCTCGATCGGGTATCGACATTCCTGGCAATCAGAGACGAGTCGCGGTCGATGAGCTATCAGCTGCAGAGGACGGCAGCGGCTGTGGGCGGGGCGGGGGTCGACATAACTCGTCCGCCTTGTGTTATGCGCCGTTCAGTCAAACTAGGACGATGGCAACAGAATACATACTCAACATTATAAGCCTGTAGGTCTGAATTCTGTGGTCCGAGGTGCCTTATGGCAAAGTATGAGGGATAAAACGCGCACGAAGTTAAAAGGAGCTCACGAGCTAAGAGGGGCTGATTTAATAAGATCAGGGGGCAACGCACTTCAGATTGCGTCTTCACAGGGGTGTTGTCGTGCAATCTGCCTAAATTCCAGGCGGCTATCTAGGGGCGACAAGAGAACAGGGGCGGTTCCCCGCCCCTTGCCCTCTTTCCTAATAGGCGCTTGTGATAGCTACGGAATACGTACAAAGAAAGACGGGTAAAGGAGTCCCCACTGGAGTCGAGTGTAGTCGGATGCACAGGGACTTGTACAATCGGAGTGACCGCGCAGGTCAGCGAGTCGCAGCGAGTGCGGACGGACACCAGAGGTCGCCTTTGATCTGCATGTTTACCACCGGAGGTAAGCGTGTCCGCCACGGCGTCAAACCGAGCCCAGCTCCGCGACACATTCGCCACGCTCCGTATTACTGAGCGTGATCCGTGCGGAGCACGAGGGTAGGGCAGGGGCGTGGTGGGGTCGGGGTCGCGGTGGGGTGGAGAGGTGCGGGGTGGGGCGTGGAGAGGCGGGGTGGAGCGCCGCCATGGACAAGGAGACCACCCTGTGCGCTGAGGGCCGCAGCCCCGGCCCGGCCGGCAAGACCCAGCGGTTATCACAACATGGTGATCTACGAGAGGGATAGATAGCTTCCTCCCGATCACTCTGTACTTACAAATGCTAAAACGCCCATGAAGTGATGTGCAGTACAACGCGGTTTGCATCACTCGGAGGGCCGCGGATCAAGATGCCTTCTTAGCCTGCCAGGCCACTCGGATGAAAACGACGTGATTTCACGCTTGGTACCAGAGCTGATGGTGCTAAGGCTAACGCTCCTTGCTCTCCACCCAGCGCTCTCCGGCCAACGCTCTCAGCCCTGCACTCTCCGCCCAACGCTCTCCGATCAGTGCTCTCCACCCTGCTTGCGTTCCACGCCTCGTGCCATGACGGGCCCGAATGGAATGCACATAAGGTCTTCCTAGGGTAAACAGACCCGGCCTATAAGGGGGGACAGCCCCAAGATATGTATGTATATCCCCGGGCTGACCGTGACACACGAGGGCTTGGACCGTGTGACGTGTCCTCAACTAACTACTTCCTTTGGAGTATAACGTTCTCTCGGTAGGGATACCTAAAAAATTAGATTCGTTGATTCCGCTCTCAAACTAAGTTTAGAATTGGGTAGATTAGATCTTTCTCCACGCCTTTCGCAAACTTTTTTTCCATTTTATCGTCTTCCTCTAGAATCTCTGTATGATCTCGAATTGGACGCGTAGGTTCCGTGGTCATGCCTGTTGATAGTCTCGGTAAGAGACTACAATCCAACTGGATTTCACCAAATATTTTAACCACAGCAGTAAATCTGGCCCGGCGGCCCTCACTCGGGGCCGCACCCCAATCCCCCCCTCCCCCAACCCCCCCGGAAGCGGCCGCGCCGTGCATCGAGTCATAGAAACGTCACCTATTTACATATCCATTCTTACAGGGCTCAGAGCAGGGAGGAAAGGGGTGCGGTCGCGTCGGGTGGGGCGGGGCGGGGCGAGGTGGGGCGGGCCGGCTCCAGAGGTGGTCCCCGAATTCCGGCTCGATTATTCGATCGGCCAGCGAGACAACCGAGACGACGAGGTGACCGCTTCATCGCCGCAGCAGCCACCTGGACCGACAGCGCTGGAAAAGAGAAATGTTTTAAATGCATGCGGGGAGAAAAGTGGTAAGGGGGAAAAAATTCCAACCAATCGGTGCGGGAAGAAGAAAAAAGTACGTCTATACTTGTTTGAAACTCAGAGCGCCTTCCTCCGCAAGATTACTCCCTCCGTTTTATTCATTTCCATTATTCCCCGCTGCATCACCGGTGCTTGTGCCTTTTATGTTTTCGCCCACACAACCGCGAAAGTGTCACAACCACCGCGGGGGACCATCGACTCGTCTCTTTACGGGCGCACTCTATATTCATGGGAGCACAGAGATGAAACGAAACGCTATGGCCCTCCGTCGCTGCTGCGAGTCATTTTCCCTCTTTTCTTTTCTCTCTTCCTTTTTTTTCCGCCTTCCCTCTCCAAACACGGTCCATTTTGCCAAAAGACTTTGAGCCCGTGCTGTTTGCACGCCGAGGGGCCTCGTTTCCAGCCGACATGTCGGAATATTTCCGCCCCTCCTTCCCGTCACGAGCCGCCCGCGCGTAATCATATCGTAATGAGGGCACTTTTGACCGGCCGAGTGACATTTCTCATAATCGTGATGCGATGTACTTTGCGCGCGCAGTCACGGAGAACGACCCTAACGAGGGTTTCGCATTTCGCCCTGGAATAACCCTTCCGGGATAAATGGACGCATCGTGATTGTTGGCGTGACGGGACGAGGCGCTGCGGGGGCGGCGCGGGGGCGGCGCGGGGGCGGCGGGGCTTGAGGGCGGGGCCGCTGCGTGGCGTGCGGCACGCCGAGCAGCCATACTGTAAAAGATAACGTGACGAATGTGTCTGATTCGGGAAGGGAAACTAATGCCCACAGAAAGAGTACATTTCAAACAAAAAAAAACTTTGGTTTTTTTGTGGAAAGTGAATGATGCGCTGAACTCGAGGGGGAAATAACTGGAAAATTTTGTGTCAACGGATTACCCGAATTACCCGTGGATAAGCTCCCAATTAATTTCAAAAATTTCCAGGAAAATCCATGGATTACGCTGGATTACCAACGGATGATTGCACTGGATTACCTCGCGGATTATGTACGGAATATCACAAAATTTTTGGTAATCCGGATTAAGGATAACCAACCCGATGTCAGCCGGATTACCGAGTCGTTTCCCCCTTGGCTGAACTGCATGATTATGATACATGTTACCCTTTTCGCACAGCTTTAGATTGTACAAAAATGTACGTGCATTCTAAGCAAACTAAACATTACCTAGCTTTACAAAAGGACTGTATACGATTCCGGACGAGTCCCTCTGTCATCACCACGCACAGAAAACAAACACAAACATTATTTAGTAATTTACAACTAAAAGGTCCACAGTCTTCATAGAGGCGTGCTGCCCCTGAATGAATGAGAATAACTCAGCTCATCTTCATAAATTCCTTGAGAGACTTCGCAAGACTTTATTGCAGCGCCCACGGCCCACGACACGGCCCTGGCCCCCGCTCACCCACATTGCTGGTCGCCGCGGGGCAGAGCGGCGGTGGGCGGCCCCAGCAGTATGTCATCCAATCGGCAATAACTTAGGCGCCCGCCGCGATATCCCTGCGGCCCCGCGGGCCCTGCTGGCTGGCCCCGCCCCGCGGCCGGCCCGACGTGACACGCTACGCCTCACGCCCTAACGCACTGACGTTTAGCAGAGCACTCGAAAACAAAGGTACGACTCAACGCTTTGTAACAAGTACAGTTCATTTTAATGCCACTATGGATCGGCACGACTTTGACACACTAGATTGTCAAACGGTATTTAAAGGTCTCATTCTCTCTAAGACTTCCTTTGCAATATTGCCTTAAACCTCTTAATCTAACCTTTCGTTTCGTCAGAGAGGCTCTGCTGGTTTTGGCATAGCGGGTGCGGGTGGCTGCGGAGCGCTCGTGGCCGGCCCGTGCGGTAGCGAGGGTGGTGGCGGCGCGAGTAGAGCGCGCTGCCGCGCGGACTATTTTGAACTTCAAACCAGTGTTTCACATTGTGGGAGGCGTTGAACATCCAAACAAGCGTAGCAGATTGAAGCCCGTGAAAAGAGCTTTCTAACGCACCCCAAGTAGTGATCACGATACGATAATCCTACACCTATATGAATAAAAACATAACACACAATGCAGATCAGGGCTTGAAAGACGCCCTCAGCAGAGTGTGCTATAGTTTATTATTATTTTTTTATTTTTTTTTTTAAATCATAACTCTGCGGGCTTCAAACGGCGATGAGAATGTTTGGGTGTCCGGCGCTTCTTCTAGGTGAAACTTTGGTTTGAAGTGCACAGTCTGCGTGCCACTGTTCGAAATTTTGTCGCAAATGAACGGTGACAAAGTAGCTAATTTTTATAGCGACTGGAGTCATTCCAGAATGATTTGGTCGTAGCCTAACGATAAAAACAATAACACTCCTCTACGACATTATGGACGTAAAAATTTTTTTAACACTGAAGGCTAAAAATGTTTGTAAGACGTGACATTTTTAGTAGTTTACTTATAATTTGTGTCGTAACTGAACGATTAAAATCATACACTGACGATAAAATACGTGCATTTACTACCGAAGCTGTAAAGTTACGACTGAAGCCGTAGAATTACGAATAAAATTTTAACAGTTTGACATATTGCGCCAGAAATTTTGCGTCAGACGTAAATTTAGGATCGAAGTCGTAGATTTACGACTCAATTCGTTTTAGAATAAAAATTAGTGATCAATTCGCAGTTCACGAAGGACAAAAGCCGTTACTAGAAAGTGTTGTTTAAAAACTAAATTAATGTTCTCGAAAATGTCGTAAATTTACGACTATATTTCGACCCTCCCTACGTACAAGCGGCTATCTTGTTGAGCGTGGCAGACAAACGGCTATCTTGTTGAGCGTGGCAGACAAACGGCTATCTGTTTGAGGGTGGCAGACAAACGGCTATCTGCTTTTCTTTGAGGTTAGGGTTGTCCACGTTTATATTGAATAACTTCCGTATCAAAAGAGATAAAATTACCGGGTAAGAAATTTCCTGCTTTGACAACCTCAAAGATTAATTGGTTAAACGCGCATAGAGTTCTATAACCTCTTCTGTGAGATATAAGAACCCAAAGTCGCGAGGTGGGAAAAGCAGTTAGCCGTTTGTCTGCCACCCTCAAACAGATAGCCGTTTGTCTGCCACGCTCAACAAGATAGCCGTTTGTCTGCCACGCTCAACAAGATAGCCGCTTGTACGTAGGGAGGGTCGATTTTTAACAGTGCGGCCACCACCCTCGCTGCTGCATGGGCCGGCCACGAGCGCTCCACTGCCCCTCGCTGCTTTCAAGCACGGCGTTGTTTGTATACACGCAGAGAAATTCAGCAGTAAAAAGTGCCAGATATTAGCATTTTACAAGAAACACAAACAACATTCCTCCTGAGCCTTGGAGGGGCGAAATGCTGCCTTCTTCTCGTCGGCAAACAACCGGCGGGGTCACGAAGATGTCTGCCGGCAACGGCCCTCGCAAGGAATAATAATGTAGGTTAATCGCGAAACGGCGGCCGGGGCCCGGCTGCACTTGTGGCCCGCAAACGTCAATTTGTCATCCAGAAAAGTTTAGCGGCCCAGAAGGACCAGCCGATCCATCTGACTCTGAAAAATTAGGGAGCTGGACGGACGCCGAGCGTTAGGCCAGAGAGAGAGAGAGAGAGAGAAAGAGAGAGGGAGGGAGAGGGGGGGAGAGAGAGAGAGAGAGAGAGAGAGAGAGAGAGAGAGAGAGAGAGAGAGAGAGAGAGAGAGAGAGAGAGAGAGAAGAGAGAGAGAGAAGCTGCCATCCATCGACACACCAGCGTCGGCCGGTGCATTCCTCATTCGAAGGAAACAAATTCGGTCGGTGGGGCAGCGTGTCCGCCCACGATAACATCAGATCCCCGTCCGATTGGGATTGAGTCACTGAGCGAGGGAAGGGGATGGCAGCGGGGCCGTCGCTGTGCACCTAACTAGAAAAATCGGCATTATAAATCGCGATACCTAGTATCAAAACGCAGCTTGCTCCTTACACTGCGTTTATGCACAATAAACTGTTTATGGGTTTCGAGTGTTTTGTGAAGGTCTTGGCCACGGAAGGTCGTGGGGAGCGAGGTGGGCTTCACAAAAAGGCGAACTCGAATATCGTAACGAACACACGGCCTCCCACGGCTGCGGGGGCGGGTGCAGCTCGGGTGGGCGCGGGGCGGGGCGGGGCGTTCCTGTTGCTCTGCCAGCCTTTTCGCACCTCGGCTCCCAACGCCCAGTATTTCACGGCGCGTTTGAGCGGGTCAGCCGGGCCGCGACCCCGGCAACGCCCGTTCCTCCCCCCGGCCCGGAGCACACCGAAGCCGTTGCAGCGCGTCCGTTGGGCCCCTCGCTGGAGATAGGAGGAGAAGGTGGAGAGGGGCCCAACCCACCCGCTCGCTGTAATTGAAACGCTCCTCACCCGTGTTATTACGTTCACATTTTGCGCGTTACATCTAATGAGATACCCTCCAGGTCCCGCCCCTGCGCGCGGGTGCGCCCCGCCCCGCGTGGCTGCGTGCTGAGCAGCCCGGCGCCCTCCTCCGCTCCGGGAGGTGCAAGAGCCGCCTCGCGTGTCCGACCGTCGCGCCGCTGGGCCTCATTTTGGCAGAGGATTCAAATCGCGCCCCATCGGCCAACATGTCCGCGAGGCGTTCGGCTCAAAACTGCGAGCGAATTACGATCGGCCTGCGTAGTGGAGGCGCGGCGAGGTGGCCGAGGCAAGGCAGTGCCTGTGACTCGGGCCTGGAAAAAAAAACACGATTTCACGAGATCGTGGTCGACAACGGAGTTGTAATAATGCACACTTGTCTCAGCATCATACAAAAGAGACATTTTGAGCCGAGTTTCCGTGTTCAACTGAGACTCCAGCGGGCTCACCATCACGCAAAAATTGTAGTGCAACTGTAACCTTCGACAATACGTGTTGTTAGGAGGTTACTGTCTGGGTTTAGCTAGTTTAGCTAGGGCGTAAGCTATCTATCTTATAAAATAGCGTAGTTGAGTTGTATACGCCTCCATATAACTTTGAACATCCATTTAGGTTAGCACTGGTACAACTAAGGCGTAACTGTGCGCTTGAATGAATCATACAGTTACGCTTTTTTCAAACGTACGAAAGAAATTCTCCCATACATTTAGATGGGACGAATGGGAGCGTGGAATGTCTAAAATGAAGCTGCCTGATAGCTCCTTTGACTTCCCTATCAAATTATTAGCGTATTATGAATATATTGGTCTGAAGTGGGTCACTTACTTGCTATCCGATTTTGATGGCAAGTCTGATGAGGATGTGAAACAGTGGAATAAAGACATAGAAACCAAACAGGACAGCCATCGACTCGTCATGTATGGCATAGTTGGCAGCACTTTTCTTTGTTAAATGTTATAGGGTGATGGATGATGGTCTTGAAGACTGTGTTTCAGATTGGGCAACAGGGATGCCTATTGTTTGTTTGTTTTTTTTTTTTTTGTTTTTTTTGTAAAATTAATTTATTGAATTCTGTAATGTGATGTTTCTATGATTTCAGAGGTCAACGCCAAAACCCTTGAAGGGATGAAGTTAATTGAAGAGGTACAAAGAGAAGACATGAACTTGAAGAGGACATTATCTTCTTTTGAAGAGGCTGGGACCTCTAAATTGTTAAAAGAGAAAGATGATTGAGTAGCATTCTTACTAGGTTCACTGAAAATGGAGGAGTCGCCTTTTTCGATCTTTGGAGAGCGACTTTTCTGTACCAAATTTGGATTCTCCTGGGAGAGTGACATGGATGAACATCACTCTATTAGAGTCATTTTGATGACTCTTTTTGAGTCAAATCATCAAATGTCACTCTTTTGGAGCGATTTAAAAATTTCCAGAAAAGACTCGATTTGAGTCGTTTTAGCGAAAGTCACTTTTACTGAGCGATAAAAAATACTTCGCCCATTACGGGCGAGAAATGTGACTGGTACGTTTCCAGTGTTAGGTTTTGTTTGTTGTGTTGTCTTAAAAGTTTGATATTGACAAGGAGTGATCATTCACGTCCATTTTGTTGTTTGCTGGGTTGTACGAAAAATTCTTGTGAGTTTGTTTTGTTTTTCATTTTTATTAAGTTTGATGGATATCAACAATTGATCTCATAATGTGTATTTATGTTGTGTGCTGAGTTGGCCCTGGACCAGAGCTCTCCAAAGTTTGAGTTCAAAAATTTCGGAAACCTCATTTCGTTGTTTAGCACATTTTCCTTGTGTATACACTGAGGAAAATCTTTCTGTAGATGTTCAATATATTTTGCAATTTACTATGACTATACGCTTTTCGACTTTGTTGCTCGACAGTCGATTCTGAGTTGATACGTATAGTTATAAAAAAAATTACAATATGAATCGTAATTGTACAAGACCTCTCATGGAAAATTTACACGTACCCGGTGCAAGAATTTCTCACAGTGTAGGTTTAGTCCGAGGAACGAATTTTTTCCTCGGTGTGGAGGCGGGAGCCCTGGCAGTCAGCTCAATAAAGAAAGGGGCCCAAATGAGTCGTGGGAGTGAATAAATTTGGCCAAATTCGGCGGTACGGACGCTTTATGTTCCCGCCCCGAGGCCGGGCCGCTCCGCGCCGGATGTCCTGCAGAGTCACGACGGAAACACGGCAAACCCTGAAGTATTCCGCCAAATAAGGAGCAGCGGGAGCAGCAGCGGAGCACGGCGGCGTCATATACACGATGATTCGATAAAGCCACAGCCGCCGCCGGGGCCGCGGCTCTCAGAAGAATAATTTTCGAACGCAAACACGAGAATCCAACAGAAATCGAGAGATGATGCCGCGATAATGGTGAGTCCGCCAACCCTCCTACTACCTCTTCCAAGAGGTGGTGGGGTTTGGAGAAACATCAAAAATCTCCATCACGTGACGCACTCAGGAAACTAAAGTGTATTTCAGTATGACACACACAGACTTACGGCGTGTATTTTCTTTTTTCCGACATTCAAATCAAGTTTTATTCTCGAGTGCCTACCATCTTCTCAGGCGCAGAGCTCCGCGAGGAGAGAACAATGGATAGCGAACAATTTTGTTTGAAACACAGTATAATGGCATCACACCTCTGCAGGTGTCGTAGCGTCTCACACACGGCTCTTCTAAGTAGAAACCACGTGATAAGCGCGCCTCCGATGCCCTACCGGGTGAGCCACGCTCCCGAGGCGCCCCTCATCACCATAAAGAGGTGGATAAAGTGACGCCAAAGTAGGAAACACGCATCTCCCAACTAAATCAGACGGACACCCATAGGCACACACGCGCGCACACACACACACACACACACACACACACACGCGCGCGCGCGCGCGCGCACACACAGGGGAGGCAGGGACCTGCTGGACCGACCGCACACGTCGCCAAAGGGTTTGGACGATACAGCCGGTAGAGTTTGGGGGGCAGAGAAGGGGGAGGTAAGCGAACGGCGACATTCAGTCAAAGACAGTGCGGTACGGCATGGCGTTGTGGTATTTCCGCAAAGCGTGAGCCGCCATTAGATGACAGCGCAAGCGCCGATGACGGTTCCCATTTCTTTGAACTCCATGCAAAGGGTACGCATTGGGGCAGTGGTCGGCGAGGGGCAGCCAACTCGAAAAAAACGTGTACACAGAAATACCTGTGTATTTCTAGAAATACACCAAAAATACGAGGAAATACTCTACAATGCACAGAAATACATAGAAATACTACACAAAAATACGAGAAAAATACCGAAAAATACTTTAGAAATACAAGAAATACAAGGCAAGTGTGCACAGAAATACATGAGTTGGCCGCCCCTTGGTGGTCGGAAACCCCAAATATCCCTACGTCATTTGGGCTGACATTATCACACAAATTACAGCAACATTACGCCGGATAAGTCTTTAGATATCATAACAATATTCCACACAGTGCTTTGAAATCTCATCTATAGTTCTCTGACTTTCAGATACAGAATTGATTCTAGTGCATCATCACAATAGATCACTCGAATTATTCGCCCCATGCCGTATTCCTCATTTCTCTGGAACACGGCCTCGAGGAGTTGACGCAGCCCCTGGCAGGCAGGCCAGTGAGGTGCGGCCTGTTGCTGCTGCTGCTGCTGCTGCTGCTGCTGCTGCTGCTCGGGGGAACCTGAGGCCGTGGAGATCAAGCACACGCGGCGCCCTTGTGCACGGCCGATCACCTCCTAATGGCCGCTCCGCTTCAGTAACAAAAGCGTTTGTGAATAACGCATTCGGTGATATGTTGGCACCCCGGCACTGCCCGGCACCACCGGCGCACAGGTAGAGCGGTGGCGGCGCGGGGTGCGGTCCGGAAGGGGTGAGGAATGGAGGAAGGGGAGATTTCTAAGAGAGTGATCTTTCAGTACACTCTAATTGAGCCACCACAAGGCAAACCTCATAGTGAGACAAAAGAGATGGGTGTCTGTAAGTTGTATTCTTTATCATTCCACTTCGATTCTATTTTTCACGAGGCATGGTAGCGGGTGTACCCTATCTGATAGTATTCCATAATCTCGTTTTCTTCTTTCTGCAAAGTCATGCAGCAGTTTCGTTTCTTCGCCTCACTTTTCGCTACAGCCCTCCTGCAGCACTGTTGGGAAGGAGCGGTTGGGCGCCCCCACGCCTACGAGCGTCACGGCCGCGAACACACACACATACACACACACAGTCCCACTGCGAGCAAGCGTTCGTCAAACACAAGCGTATCACAGTGATCGCACAGCGGTCGCTCTACTTCCCTCTCTCTTTTCCCCCTCGCCCCTATATCGCGACGGTGTCAGGAAGGGGGGAGGAAGGGGTTAGAGTTGGAGCGGGCGACTCAAGTGGATCGATAGTCTTGCGAGCGATTGTCTCCAACTATTCGGGAGGTGAATAAAACATTTCGGTTGAAACTGTGCAGTGCAGCGTCATTCAAATGGAGTGGCTGTTCCGGCGGCCGCGTAAGCGCGGCTCCCATACGGGCAATCGTGCCTGGGAACCGTGAGCGCAGCGGCCAAATCTTTGCTCTACTTGAACGAAACATGCATAG
This sequence comes from Frankliniella fusca, assembly GCA_029379305.1. NCBI lineage: Eukaryota > Metazoa > Arthropoda > Insecta > Thysanoptera > Thripidae > Frankliniella > Frankliniella fusca. The sequence goes on along the minus strand of JAHWGI010000222.1, from coordinate 175,928 downwards.
CGCTCAACCGTGAAAACGAAACGGCATTTTCAGCTCGGAGTATCTGGGGGAGGTAACCGCAAAAATACAAAATACAAAATACAAAATATACACAGCAAAGTTAAATCTATCATTTGAAACACTTGCGAGGTAAGTATCATAAGTCAAAATACTGACTTCTGAATAAAAGAAACAATTACACGGGTCTATGTATCTGACTTTCCACAATCTGCTAAAGAATATTCCGGTTACGTAAAAAAAAAAAACGGGAAAAAAAACAAGAAAACATAGTATTACTTTGGACGCAATAACAAAGCAATCTTCCGAATCAATTTTTTAAAATTATTTTTCCTTGTTTTTGTCGAACTTAAACTGGAAATTGCAGATGTGCAGATGTGCACGGTGGTGGAGCCCTGATTTCGACTTCAAAAGAAGTGAGTAGCCCTCCCTTTCCACAGCAAAAGCGAAGCACTGGTACGCAGAGAGGGGTGAGCAGGGCGCGCGGCCCCGTAGGTACCGGCAAAAAGGAACAAGTATTATTGGGGAGTGGGTGGTCCAGCGCGGCCGGGCCCGGCCCGGTGAGGCCCGGCCCAGCCCAACCCCGCCGGCATCGGAACTCCCATGGCCAAGGTACGAGGGCCTAATCCAAGGGACAAAAAGAGAAGAGTCGCACCGGAGCAAAACTGTACTAATTGCAACAACACTTTTGTCATGTAATATTTAAAATCTAGTATTCAGTGGTGGGACATTTGATGTCATACACTTGCAGGTGCACCTGGGAAGAGAGAGAGAGAGAGAGAGAGAGAGAGAGAGAGAGAGAGAGAGAGAGAGAGAGAGAGAGAGAGACGTTCGCCTGCCCGCGTTATAATCCGCTCACGCTGCGGCCCCTGTATGTGCATGCATATTCGTCGAATTCGTCGCCGGAGGTCAGCGCGTAAAACCGGCGGCATCGCGTTAATACTCGAGTTTATATGCTGCCGGAGCCGGGCTAATGTTGCAGCGGTGATGAGCACGCCTCCAATGATGCAGGTGCCGATGACCCACCTGACCGACGCACTGTATAATGCTTTGCCACGTTGCGAAGAAGTTTTGATTTTATTATCGGAAAGAATTATAACGTATTGCGAAAAACATCTTTGCAATCTCTTAGAATGCTTGCAAACTATTTGTTCGTATTTAGTTAAACAGTTTGGAAGCGTACAAAGCACAAGTTTACGCGATACAATAATTTAAAATTCTTCGCGGCTGGCAAAGAAAATAGTTCGCATTAGGGCAAGCATTTCTAAGTGCAGTTGAGTGATCGCCTGGACAGAGGATGGAGAGAAAGAGACAGAGCAAACAAGAGAGTGAGAAGAGGGAGAGCAAGTGATAGAGAAAAGTGTGTGTGTGTGTGTGTGTGTGTGTGTGTTGGGGGGGGGGAGGGGCATGCAGATCAAACTTCTTACAACGCGGAGTCGTAAAAAAGAGCAGGGCGACAGGGTAATGTAATGTGCGGTTTCCAGGTGAGCGCGGTACGACGGTCTTCCCTCGTTTACCCTTAAATGAAAAGCAGCACAATTGAAGAGCAGGGAGGAGGAGGGGCTTTTCACTGGACACGAGGTGTTTTTTTTTCCTTGTCGTCTTTTTAATTCGGCCACACACCGCTCGCCACACCGTTTCCGGTGCGTGGCCTGTTTTTTTCGGCCATCCAGCTTTTGCAAGCCGGACAGGATCGGCGCGGGTCACACGTGCGTGATCGTGGGCTTCCTCGCCCCTGTTGACTTAACCAAAAGTTGAGAGGGAGACCAGAATGAAACAAGCAAAGTAAACTACTTCCAGGATTCAATTATTGCTCAAAATGGCTGCTTTGTGATCTGACCACCGAAAAAGCGGGGTCGACACAGGAGGCGACGCTTAAAAGCACGCAGTGCTATAATGCCAAAAAAAACAAAAATTGATAAAGAGAGAGGTTTTCGTAAGGAACAATGACGTGTGCTAGATACCACACTATCCGGCACGCTGATTCCTCTCTCGGAGGAAGGGCCACGGCGTTTACGAAATTCCACAGGACGCATCCTGAAAGGCTCCCCCTCCCCTGCGCGGCACACGTGTTGCGTTATTGCGCCACCCCCCGCATGCAGGCAGCGCCACGTGCAGGAATAGGGTGGCGAGTGGGCCCGAGTGAAAGGAAGCGGAGGCACAAAAAATAGAAAGCGAACGACCTGTTCGAGGGTTGTCATTTCGGGGATGAATTTTTTGTTTCTCCTGATAAACCCAGCAGCGAGACTATGCGGTAAGCGATCAAAAGGACACGGAGGGGACGGTTTTTGCTCGAAGTTGGTCAAATTTGAAAAGAGACAGTTCAGAATCTGGGCTTGCACGTGCACACTATCAATCTTTTGCATTTTAACATCATTGTGCTCCGAATATTCTGGAACCCTATTAATGACCATAATTTTAAGCGGAAACGCGAGTAAGCGAATCATTGAGAACAAGGACATAAAGGCGACTTAAGGATGGAGCACTTGGAGACTTGTGCGGTGCAAAATAACAAAATGCATACAGGGCAGCGGAAAACTGAAGACTTTGACCGAGAGTCGCTGGCTGGAGACTTGAACGCGGGCGTCCGTGCCGCCCCCTGCAGAGCCGTCACAAGGACCTTGCCCTGCCAACCCGCCCCGCCCCGCCCCGCGCCACCCGCCCGCAGCGCGCGCAGCACGCGCACCGGGGCGCGACGGCCGGTACCAGCACGGGTTGCAGAGGCGTGAGAACTGTCCCACGGGGCCACGCTCCAGAACGAGCCGACGGCGGCTCCATTTCCGGGCGGCGACGAGGAGACCGTCTGCAGGTTGGACGGGGAAGGTCCTGGATCTGAACACGCAACCGGCAAAGAGATAAAACGTTTTCCCCTGTAAAACCTGAAACAGCCCTGCGTATAGCACCGCATTCACAGTGCACTCCGAATCAGAGCTATGGGTTTGTTAAATCCCTTCTGTGCGTACAGCTTGAGGCGACAACAAAGAACATTTTCCGTGGATTCCCATACACTTGAAGGGATGGACTGGGTCGCATGCGCACTTGCCAAGCAGGGACATGGGCACGTCAGGGGGCTTACAAGGGACAGAGTAAGAGTCTGAGCGAGAGGGATTTCAGAATTCCTTGTCCCTCAAATACTACACTTAGTTAGGACCTCCGGAGGGACAATAGTCAGGGACTTGGGAGGGACTTCAGCTGAGGATCTTCGGGGGGACCAATGAGGATGAGGGACACCGATTTTTGTTAGGGATGTCACCACCTCAGCTTGCGCGAGGAGGTGCGTGCCCTAGGAGGGTGCCGGGCGACACAGAGCGAACACGGGGGGATTGAAACGCCCGGGTGCGGCCCGCTATCAGGCGCGGTCGCGTGAGGGGCCGGGCGAGTGCGTGGGCGGGGCAGTGTGCTTCCCATGACGGCGACGACCCGAGGAGGCTCTGGGACTGGGATTGTAGCGAAGCAGAGATTTTCGGACGGCGATAAGCTGCGCCTGGCCGCCTGCTCAGGCATCTCGCCAGCCGCGCCGCGCCCCGCCACGCCCCGCCACGCCCCGGGGGTGCTGCACCTGTGCGACAGGGAGCGTCGCGCTCCGCCGCGCACTCGCACCCACCCACACGCACGCACGCACAGAGCGGCACACATACCAAGGCAGATTTTTCAAACGGTCATCAGTGTCCCTCATTCAGTTCTTCTCTCAGAACAGTACTCATGACGAAAGGTTTTGCATAGTTCAGTTTCGGCAGGACGCATCAATAGTCACCCGCAACAAGTGGCACCATGATTCCACGCAGGCGCGTTTGGTGCTGTTTCCTGCGGCGGGAAAAAGCTGCTGACTTCCGGCAGCGCGGTGCAGAGCTGCATACATTACGCAAACCCCCATATGGCACGTCTCAACCGATTCGGTGGGAACAGGTATCGAAAGGAAACGGGTGCAAGTGCAGGTACTTATGGAGCTGCAGTGACGAGTAGAGTCCCGTCAGTAAACTGAATTTTTAAGAAGAAATAGCCATGTGGCGAGGAAAATCCCAAAAAATATGCGGCGCGCGACGCAAGCGAGTCCAACATAACGACAAGATTCTCTCTCGCTGTTTCTCTCATACCAAATCGATAGAGATGTCCCTTCAAACAAAAAACCAACACGCCCTCCCCTACGTGAGGGATTGCTCCGGCCACCAGGCGACGCATCGGGAGCGAAAAGTGGAAAAGGGCGTTTTTATGGAACGCGCGGTCGAATGATCATGATATTTTGCCGATAAAAGAGTCTGTTACTAGGTCGGATACGTTAAAAAAAGGGAGAGGGGGGTGATTCAGAATCATATAAAGCCATCAAGCCAAATGCAGATCATAAACAGCCCAAAACAGAGACAAAAACACTTGGCTACCGCATCGTCTGGCGGCACCTCCTACCCGTCGGGACAAAAAAAAAGGTGAAAATGGCCCCAGTTCACCGATATCCATTTGCATGCAAACGACAGCAAAATCAAAATGTTGCCCCACATTAAATCTTACGACAGTTCGAAAAGCGACACCGGAGGACGGGAGCAGGTCGGAAGGTTAACAGGCCCCTGCCCGACGCCGCACCGCCGCGCGCCATTAGCTGGACAGGGCGCTAGAGTGGTACGAACGTACACCGGGTGAGAGCCAACACCACTATCTACCCACCTCCCCTCTCCAAACCCTCTCCCTCCCCGAATGCCACTCTCAGATTTAAGGTAACGGCGCGGCACCAATGAGTTCGGGGAGACAGCGGGCGATCGTAAAGTCCTGGAGCGTCCTTTGTGCCGGTGACGTCTGCCTAGCTTCCCCCCTGGAGGGCGGCGCAGGCAGGGGCCGGGCCGCGCCGCGCCGGGCCGCAGCGCTGCTGCACGGAGGGGATTGACAACTGTTCGTTTTGACAATTGCCGGCGATGGCCAGGAGGATGGGCTGCGCGCGCGCTGCTCGTCCCGGTGCAGCGCACCGCCGTCGCGTCGCGTTGTTTTCAATGCGACATTCTATTCAAAACACTCGACGCTCGCAGCAGCGCGCCGTCCAAATAAGTTATTGGAGCGCTCAATACGCGCACTGAACAGGGCGGGGGTCTAAGGCAGCAGCGGAGGCAGCAGCAGCAGGGGTGCTTAGACAACTCGGCATTTCGGCATACACTGTAGGATAAAGTGTCCGCAACACTGCGTCGAACATTGTGATCAACACTTCTTTACGCTCTGTTCAATTAAGAACTTTACATTTAAAAAAAAAAACTCTAGGGCGCTAGAGCAACAAACACCCCAAACAAAGGCCTAAGAAGTCCATGTTTTTCATAGAGGAAGGAAGTGTCCCGCACTTTAAATGGAGACATTATTCTGGTGGCTAAGATATCGGTACAATAAAAACTTGAAGCCGCATATATAATGTAGATTGGCTTTTTAAACCTAAGGGCTACAAGAAATGAGAGAGAGAGAGAGAGAGAGAGAGAGAGAGAGAGAGAGAGAGAGAGAGCGAAAAAAAGATCGACATGACGAAAGATTAGGCGAAAGAGGGCGGCAGCGTGGGGCGGTCGTTGCATCACGGAAGTGGCTACGCAATCCTAGGGGTGGACACACGTGGCCTGGCATGGCACGGAGTGACGTGGCGAGGCGTGGGGCGGCGGTGGTGTCGCGTTTCGAAAGCGCGCGCCTACAATCCCTGACACAGCATCGGGCGCCCCGATCAAAGCTCGCGGGGTTGTCGACCTGGACCAGATCCGGAAAACGGAACGCGGCGACGATAGAAAAAAAAAACAAAATGGCACAGTATCACCCCCAGGGCGTGACGAATACCTCCCGGATCACACACATGTCAAGAATCGGAGAGGCGAGACGCGATCGTCAAAGGGTTGAACGGCTGCTGCGATATGGTACTGTTGTTGCCAGAAAACAAAGAGGAGAAACCGAAGGGAAAGGGCGTCAAAGGCAACCCGGACGGTGAGATTCACGCGGCCAATTCTCTCTCTCTTTTTTTTTCCATTTACGAGGGTCGTAAAATCGAAATCAGCGCAGAATCGGGGGGCGCGGCGCAGGAAAGGGTTAGATCGGACTAGGAGGGCTTTGGCGCGCATAGCATTTTACTGCATGCAGCCCATAGTGAGGGTAGCGTGGAGCAATGAAATGTGAAGGATAGGATAACCCAGCGATAGGGCCGAGCCCAGTTTCAAGAATAATGAAGAATCAACTCTTTCTCTCTCTCTCTCTCTCTCTCTCTCTCTCTCTCTCTCTCTCTCTCTCTCTCTCTCTCTCTCTCTCTCTCTCCTCTCTCCTAAAAAAAAATGACAAGTACACTACATATTAACAGAGAGAGTCTGAGGCAGGGGCGCGAAAGTTTTAGGCGAAAGGGGGGGAGGGGGGCCTACCTACCAGACGGTCTCAAATACGTTTTTTATTAAATATCAAGGACACATGAAGGCTCTCAACACCGCCCGCCCCCTGCATTCTAGGTCAAAAAACGACTCTCGTTGGATTTTTTTTTGGGGGGGGGGAGGGCTGCCCCTTCTTCCGCGCCTCTGAGGACATTCAAAAAGTGTCACAGTTGTGTCGTATCCGTTTATAAATCTAGAGCAGAAATATGAGACACTGGAAACATTTCATATTTCTACTGCAAAGAGACTCGCGAGGGCGCGTCCTCCAGGGCTGCCAGGCAGACCAGTCGCCCTTCTCTTGAATTGACGACGCATTGTGGCATTGTGACCTGCGAACCATCCGCACAGGTTGGTAGGGGACGATGGGGCTGCAAAGCGAGCGGCCAGGAGCCGGGCTGCTGAGGTACAGGGGAGAGAGGAGAGGGGGGCATGATAGGTAGCAGCCAGAGCGGCAAGGGACATGCTCCAATTTTCAATGAGGCAAAAGCGAATTATCAAGTCAAGTGGAACGTGTAAGGGTGACATAACCCCTTCTCTCTCTCTCTCTTACAGCTCTGTAATCTGAAAGGGTTATACCTCCGGATAAACGAATTGCAATAAAATGCCTGAGTTATGCCTGTGTTGATGACAGGCGAAACAGCGCCGGGTGTTCGAACTGTCGCAGCAACGCCATTGTGGCCAGGCCAACCCTTTCTCCCTTTACACTCACCCCTTTTCGGCCACCATCGGCGCGCTAGCAGTGACTACCTGATTGCACCATTTCGCAAAAGCCGCCTCCAAACCAGTCAGTTGATACTAGCCCAGGTGGGAAAGTTGCGCCCAAGACAGCGGCCCAAAAAAATAAAAAAATAAAATAAAGAACCTGCGGGGTATCGTATTACCCATTGCAACGTGCTGTTTATGGGAAAACATTCGATAGCTCACTCCCTCTCATCAACTTCGGGACAGATGCTCACGACCGTTGGACGAGCCCGAACCCGGCCCGGCCCGGTCCCCGGCCCCAGTTGACCATCATCGGTACGCGCTCACAATGGCTCCCTGCTCTCGGCCGCGCGGAAGCGTTTTCGAATGAGAAAGACACAAGAGGAGCAGTACCAGCATCCCTCGCATCACTCACACTTACCATTAATTTCAATGAGGAGGACCCACAACGCGCCCGCATCTGGACCAAAAGCAGTTCAAACCCGCCAGACAGCGGCGGGGCAGCGAGCGCAGCGCGGCCGATGGCGAAGTCGGCTCAATTATCTCAGCGAGAGCAGTGGCGGAAGCAGCAGCAGCAGCGGCGGCGGCTGCACCGCGGCGAAACCCTTTAATTATTCTCACGTCATCCCCCCAAAACCCCCAAAATGTCCCGCGACGCTGCGTGCCGCGCCGCGCTCGTGCCGGCGTTGGGCCTAATGAGGATTAACGACATCGCCCGAAAGAGGCGCTGACGAGCAAGCGACGCGACGGCACACATGCGCCTACATAGGCGATGTCCAATTAATCGTCGCCTGGTCGTAACTCCCAATCAGCTCCGGAGCGGCGGCGGGCCGCTCCTCTCCCGTCCCAGCTGCCGTCGAGCATCGACCGCGGCTCGGCGAAAAAGAGTTAAAAGCGCAAAGCGCGCGCCCTTTGAATCAAATCGTCATAAAACACGATCACCGCGCAGCAGTACGTCGCTATAAAAATAAAAGAGGAGGGGGGGGGTACTTTTGTCCGCCTCTAACTGACTGTCGCAGGGAGACGCACGCTTAGAACAGGTTCGGCCAGGAAACAGGACATGGGTTGCTTAGAGTGAACCGTTGAACCATAAGTGAGCAAATGTAAGGCACTTTCGAAAAAAAAAAAGTCGATTTTGATGTCACGCTGCCCCATTCTACAATGAAAGTAGAACGCGATTTTTGCACACCTATACTAAGTGTTTAAGTCAAAGTTTATGTAAATATTTGTGTGCATCTAAGGGTGCAAAAAAAAAAATGTATTATCTCTAAATGCAAATACACTCTAATCAGTACAAAATTTTCTAATTTGGCTACGCAATTTTATTAGCATCCATGATACGAAAAATCGTCTTCTATCGGATACAAAAATTAATTTGAAACCAGGATACACTCTGTAAAAAAAAATTCACGGTCGCCCATACGGAAATGAGCCATTTATTCAGGTAAGGATGTCTCCCACATTCGGGTCCGTACCGTACCCTCTTCTCATTGGAGCCCATGAAAAAAAATGGGGTACGATGCCAATGTACGGAAAAATTAACGCTAATTTATTTCTGGCGGTTCCGTTTTGGGTACGAACTGTGAAACGGAGTTCCGTACCCCCTTTCCTATGCTAGGCCCATGTAAAAATGGTAGGTACGGTGGCCAGGTACGGTAAATTTCTGCACACCCTCCCGAAAAGCGATGTACGCGGAACGCCAAGACAGGCTCCGTATCCAAGAATAATTTCTTACAGTGCATAAATTTGTATCCATCGATACAAAAAATATGCTTACGGTCTTGATCTTTTATACAAAAAAAAAATTGAATTTGTTTCTGTTCTGATGGATGTCTCACTTCCAACATGCCAATCACACGGCAGACCATAACATTCTAAGCCACTCATCCTCCTTACCTTGCTTTGCTGGGAGTTAAATGCCGAACTTCTGGGGCTGGGAGCCGACGCCTTTGCCAATGCGGCCAAGGCCGATCCGATATGTGTGCTCCGATCCAGTGTCATTCTCCCTGATCTTCCGGCTCTCCCAAGACCCTTGAGAGATTTTTCCCGGGTTCAGTTGAGATTTCCAAGTGAATGTTTTGAAAATAGATTTTATCACACAGTTATTGAGTCAGTCTGACTGGTGTTCAAAACGTTAAAGCGGCGAAGATTTAAACAAAAATAAATATTTTTGAATTCGTATTCTATAAATTTGTAGTCCGATTATAGAAAATTCTAGAATTATTGCTAAATTTTTAAACTATTTTAGAATCGTAAATTATGCACAAGTTTTTATATCATTAAAAGATTTTGTATCACCGATACAAATTTCTGTATCACAGTACACGAATACAGAAAACTGTAACAAACTTGATACAAGAATTAGTATTTTTTTTTAGAGTGTAGCTTTACTGAGAACGTAGGAAATCATGCGCGTGTATCACGAAAGAATGACGCGCAGTTTTTATAAAATATTATTTAAGCAAGCATCTTGACTTCATGGTTGATGACAATCGGATTCCCCGTTGTAGAATATCCGTTCGAACTAGCATACATGTCATGGGTTTCGCGACTGGAAAAAGAGTCTAACAACAATGATCCTAGAACGTCTCAGAATCACGCGCCACGAAACTTTAAGCTGGAACCCCAAGACATGTATGCTCGTTCGAACGGAAACCTTTCCAGAAGTCCGGTGGTATCACCGAAGATAAAGTTTAGAAGTTTGATTAAATACTCTTTCACAAAAACCACATAGTAACGAACGTTATCCTTCGTGATCGACATGCATAATTACCCCGTTTTCAGTGTAATTCGAGGGGGCGACAGATTTGAGAATCATGTGTACACATGCCTGGGAATCATCTTCATAAAATTTGAGGGAAATTAATGAAAACCACCACAACAAAGCAGGAAACACCTGGAATCAGTTCTAATTAGCCGAAATCAGCGTTTCATGTCGCTAGAAACAGTTAAGCGGAACTCAATGCTGAAGAAAAGCAAAAACAGGTACAGGAATGGGGCGTTGAAAATGCGTCGAAAAATGAAGGGGCGCACACCTAATGAGCCTTACTACTAAGAGGGGTGGCCTAGCGAACAGCGACTATCAGGAGAGGGCCACCACGAAACAGCCGAAGCCTCATTTTGAAAAAAGTAAAATCGTTGGTACAGCAGGCGGTGCGGCGTCGCTGCTGGCCGGGCATTCATTCAGTGTCAACCAGACATCACGCGGACATTTGAAAACCGTGGAAAATTTTGATATGGGTGCTTCATTTAGGAAGCGTTTCACTTTTAAAACTTCTCTCTCTTTTGAATTAACCTAAACTTTGTATCATTTCCATTTTCCTTTTAGCGTCACTTCAGTCTGACCCATTAAAACGAGGTGAGCGATGCGTTCCTTAAAAAAGGGTGATTTAATTAACATTCGTCACAAATACACGATGACGCACAGAGACATTCTAGGCACCAAGAAAGACTGCGTGCGAAAACCAGAATTAAGTAAGAGAACCAAGTAAGCTTCACCAGGTCTAATGTAGGAAACAGTGAAGAGATTCTATTGTTCAGTTTACTCATCCGTAACACCTCCGTTTTGAAAGATTTAACACTTCAAGTTTAACATGTAAAATTCGGGCACATCAAACATATCTTGTGAGGCGACGAAAATCGACATAATATGCGTTTGCCTATAACGTGCTCCGAGTTGTTTAGCTCTTTTCTAACTTTCTTGGCGCGCTTCGTCTGGGACTACTGCCGCCGCCGCCGCCCCGCCCTGCCACGGCGAGAGAGATGCCCTGAGGCCACCATCGTCCAGCACAGTAGCAGGTATCAGGATTACTCTCCTCGGCTGGCTCGGCCGGCACAACATGCTATAATCACGAGATTACCGTTCATCTCTGCCGCGGGACGCGGCGCGGCGCTGCGAGGCGGGGCGGGGCGGGGCAAAGCGGTGCGTGGTGGGGCGAGGCTAGACTGCCGAACGACAAAAACTTACTCTCTTGCTCACTAAATATCGACGGCTGCAGTCCGCATCGCAGTCCCGTGCTAGCCTGCCCCGAGGGAGGGACAGGGGTGCCGCTGCTCCGCCGCAGCGCTGGCTGCCATACGTAAATTTTGGCACGTACTGTAATATCTGTCCCGTTTGATGTACGCGTCAGCTACCCACAGCAGTGACAACTGCAGCCAGGCACTCCAGACCCCCTTTGTTCTTGGCGTGTTTGTGTTGACAATCGGTGAAAAGAAATATGCCGACGCGGGCTCTCTCTCTCTCTCCTTCGAGGGGTGAGGATGCCCGGGAGGAGTGGCGGTTGGAAGGGGTGTGTCAGCGCGCGGACCGCGAGGGGCGGGGTAGGGCGGGGCCGGCCTGAAGGTAACTAATGGGGCAAAAAAGGAAGAATTGGTCCCTATAACGGCAAAAATCAAGATTTCGGGGGAAAAGGGTGAGGAGGCTGTATGGTTCGCGTGACTAAATACCGGGAAGAGTTGAAGCAAAGAGACTCTTCGCGGCATTCACAGAGTGTCATCGACAAAGGCTTTGGCTTTTATCGAATGCAGGTTACAATTTGTTCATGACATCAATTTTAATGTGGGTTTATTAAGGTAAAGGAGCGGGCCTCGCATTTAATTAGGGGCCTGGCCCCACAATACAGCCATATCTCCAATCTTAAAAATAAGGCAAAGCGTTTCTTCCAAGAATTTGGTGAGGTCAAGAGGTGACATAGCCGGCGTGTCTATCCCCTTTTCTGATTTTTGCGCTTAAAAAGTGATATTTTTTTACACATTTTTTTTTCCTATTTTTGAAACTGGTAAAAGAGTAAAGAGAGTAGGAAGTGTTACAAAGAGCTGTCCCGTTGACAAGACGCCCGGAAATGGCTTGCGTCAGGAGTGACCTGCGCGGGAGGCGTGGTAGTTCCTGAGGGAAGAAACCAACAAACAACAGGGAATTGGAAGATCGTGCAGCAGGCCCCAGCACAGGCCGGGCTGGCTCCCCGCCTTCCACAGGTAATGGCTTGTTATTGAAGTTTAAATCTGGAAATTACAACAACTTGAGGCAGTGATTTATCCCGCAGCGCGCGGCTCACCTCTGACCTCTATTCATGACGAAGATGAGGCACACCACGCGGCGCTCACAGACAACTCGCTTCACACTCACCGCGCGTGAGAAAGGAGAAGCTGGAACTTCCACGAAATTAACGCATTAATGACGAATTTCAGATTGGATTCCCTTCACTACGCGTCTAAAATATCTGAAATCGATTTGGAGCCCGGTAGGGGGCGCTCGCAACATGTAGCTGGGGGAGTGGCGGACAGCCCGAGTGGTCTGACAATGTCAAAAGATGAACTCATCATCACTAAAGTTAAAGTCTTTACTCTTCCAGCAGCATTGCTGGAGTTGCCAAATTTCGACGTCTCGTTACAAAGAAATCAAAATGATTTATTTCATCTCAAATTAACCCGCTGCCGCATCAGATTAAAAAAGTCCAAAACGTCTTTCTTACCTTTTCCCACAGAGATTCAACGGCCAAAAATAAGGGAGAGGCAAGAGTCGCGTTTCGCGGGCATAAGCATCGAGTTCAAGTAAAAAGAATAAACCCAAAGACGCCCTGCTCTAAACAATAATGCTAAAAAGAGCCCAGACCTGCGGACGACGATACACACATCTCACACGGGCTTTTCAATTACCGAGGCACGAAAATGCGACCGTTACCCCCTGGGGAGGGCACAGGCCAGGCACCCGTATCGCGATGGCCCGCCCACACAATAACGCATTGTTATTTGGGCGATATCAGCTGTGTTGGCCTGAGCAGGGGTCGTGACACGAGCCACGCTTGCGAAAAATGTGAGTCGGAACGCTCGGCGGTGGCCGGGCCATTTCAGACACATTTTAACACGTATTGTATATATGGTTCTGCTGGGCTTTGTTGATTCTCGATCGTAAAGAAGCCGACTCGTTCCATCCATCCATGCGGAAGGTGGCAATGCCTGTTTATACTACTTGCATAATTAATTTCGTTTTAACACCGTGTTAGGAGTGAAACAATAAATTTGGTCACGGGCGGCGGTAGCAGTTTTTGGCGTTGGCGCGAGCCACATTGCACTCTGCTGCCACGGATTACCATAACAATATGCTGTAAAAAGTGACATTCGAAATACGACGGCGCGGCAGACTGCATGCTGGGCTATTTTCTACGAAAAAAAGAGACTCTACGAATCCAGCAGTTTGGGAGGGGGTGACAATTAGGGAGCTCATCACGCATTTGAGAGAGAAAAAAACTGTTTGTGTACTCTAGCTTCATCACTATTTGAATTAACAAATCCCACTCACCTCCCTCTTCCTCCCACTGGACTAATCTACAAATCAATATCTAAATGTCTTTATTTCTTATACGTTTTAAAGTATTGAAAAGTGTTTCACACGAAAGGGTGCTGGAATGAGACACGCACGTTCGCATTCGACCTCCGTCAATGATGCATGATATTGGGTATCGAGTCTTTGGGACGAATGGCCGGCAGGTCGAGAGGCGCGACATTGGAGGCTTGATACCAAAAATTTAAGTCTCGAATGCTGAATAATTGGTCCCGAATTCGGCACGAATGGTCCCCGTATGACAGGGCCTCTATTAAAATGATTGCGAGGGACATCAGCGTGTGACAATGCGCGTCAAAATCCAACCCGAACGCCCAACCGCCCGCACGCGATGAGGTCACTGTGAGGAGTCAAGAGGGAGGTCATTTCGATACATATCATACATTGTTAAAAATAGTGAATGCACAAGAAATTGCAGAATATTTTATAGAACCTAAAAGTAAAAGAAAAGCTGGAAGTGCAAAACGCACGGTAACCTATAATAAGCCACGCAATCCGCGTTAAGACAAAGTTTGGCCAGAGGCCCTTTCTTCTTCTTCTTCTCTTCTTTTACATTCTGGACGTCCAGCTCCCCGCCGCCGCGGTTCGGACAATGTGGAATATGCGACGATGGAGGATCGCCCGTTGTCTCACTCTTCACCAATGACCGCGCTCGTCGCCTATCACGTGGTCACGCACGAAAACTAGTTCTTACCCTATACCGTCATTGGCGAGACCGTTGTTCCTGCTCCCCGGTCAGGGCCAACCCCGCCACCAGCCTGAAGCCAATGAGGCCGCTTCAAATTCGGGGGTCCCAGTCACGAATAGCTTGTCGGCATTTCGTTTGAAACCGGTGTGTCGTTTGGGCGGATGTCTCACCCGCCCGATCCCGACCCCGGCGCGCCGCGGCGTGACTCGGGATGAGTGAAGAATGACAGATGGACGTCAAGCAGTGCCCAATGTGAACATGTTATTAAAACCCTGGAGCAGTCAGTTCGTTCACCCGGCGACGGAGGAGTCGGGATCGGCCGCTAGATTGAACGTGAAAGTCACCTTTACGATACACAGTTTGGCATCGAGGAGGAGCAAGATGAATGAAAGGTAGGGAGAGAGGGCAGGGCGCGGAGCAGACGTATCTGATGGACAGCGAGTGTCCCAGACTCGAAAATTACATCTTAACGGACTGAGTCGGCAGCAGCGGCTGGCCATCCTCTCTTGAGAGGAAAAAGCGAGCGTGCGCTCTGCTCTGTTTGCGTTTTTAATCAAAAGACTATCGTGTTCGCTGATGAAGCCATACACACAAAACACGAAAGAGGTAGTTCGAGAGAGGAATGGGCTTAAAAGTTTAATCGAGATCGAGCTGAACACGGGCAGCGAAAATGTTGTGGATGTTTTAGATCGTTGTTTGATTTTTGTGTAGCATACAACAACTCATTATTATTACTAATCTTATCATCATTAGTAATATTATTTTGTGGCACTTTACTCTAGGATTTTACAGGAAAACCTTTAGATGTGTCGTACAAAGATCCCTCCACCTTTAAGTGTGTATGTTATATTTTATGCCTTAGCCCAAAAAATATAGCAGCACCTCTTAAAGTAATATCACTATACTAATGTTGTTATATGATCGAATATTACTTGAATACTTAAAATCAGGCGACAACAATGACTCGGCTTTCAATTCCGAGATTTTTGTTAGGGTGGACAAAAGTTTTGCGGCCACACCCAACTCTGCGTGACGAAGACAGTCACCATGACATCCCTGTGGCTGGAGACGGGCCCAATGCAAACGACGGCTCGTGCCCAAGACAAACCGAGGTGGCAGTCGCAATTTTCGGCACGCTCCTCTCCGTGCAGTCAGTATTCCAAACACGGTGCGCACGGGCCACGCCTGCCCCGGAGAGGCCAGCGGGCCGGGCCGGGCCAGGCGGGACCCACGGCACCTCCGCACGCGCGCCAAATAAACAAGGCCCCGGCGCCGTTCAGCGCCGTTCAGCGCCCTCACGAAGCTGACCCCGAGACGAAATGCGATACGAACGAGTAACGCCAAGACGAACTGACACCACTTGCTTCGACGAAAGTGACCATTCAGGTCAAACAAACACGCTCGACGGATCTGAATAATTTTATGTCTAAGTTTGTGCTGTATTTGTCTCGTGATAAAAAATATAATTGCTCCGTTGTAGGGATGTCAGATTTCATATAATATTGACTTGATTTGTTTAGCCAGTCGATTAGACTGACTGAAGTGTGGTTAAAATAAAAGCCCCGTGGTGATCCAGCATCCAGTAAAAGCCAGCCAGTTTAAAAAGACAGCCAGCCTATAGCAGCCAGCAGACAGCGCGCTCACTCCCAGCCCTAAACCCTCAGCTAGTTTATAGAAGAGAATCGTGTCCAAAAGGTCTTGAAAACCAGGACAGGTTTCATCGTTTCTTTCTTGATTTTCAAGACCTTTTGCAAAAACCAAGACGCCAATTTCACCGTAGGGCCAAGTTTCAGTTTAAGGCCGTTTTCCTTTATTTTGATTTCAGTGTTCGCTAATATTTGCAATGTAGTTAATCTTCAGTGTGGCAGCAAGCAATCCAAGCCGTGTTATCAAATTCAAAATTACGTATTCGAGAACCTCCTAAATACTCTTTTTTTTATACAGACGAAATATTAGTATGAAAATGTTCAGAAGTTATTGATGTGAGCGATGATTTTGGAACATCGCATCTTCAGCGGACTTTTCTGTGTGTAGAAATGCATAACTAACTACACGTGAAATAATGTAATCCATTTACTTTGCAAAATGAACAGGAGCCAAAATGTGCTACTTGGTATTCATTTTTCATTTTCTGCTTTGTAAAAAAAAAGAATTGGTATGTTGCCACATTGTCCTAAGAATTACAACAGCTCAACACACATGCTAGAAAACGCATGTGATTGAGTTCTTCAACAAATTGATCCTTTTTTTTTCCCTTCTATGTAGCCGATTCGCTAATGGATGTCTCACTCCTGGTTGAAGTATCATTCAGCCTCCACTCACGAGAGCATCGGTGGTGGGCCGTAGACTAACACGCCCCGCAAATCAGCAAGGATCCATTAATATTCGCAGAGTGGATTGTCACCAAGGAAGATGTCAAAAGAACTATTGATCCTAGCGACACAACCCAGGCGGCGTGATCGAGACCCATTCATCATCGAAAAGATGTTACACGCCACGGACAATAGCGAACCGTACCTGCGATAAATTTGCAAATTTGTATCATTTATCAAGCCGCGGAGGAGAGAGATTGATGCGAAACAATATCTATCATGAGGCGCTCGGGCAAAAGACAGGATACCGGCCGTGTTTCCGCGAGCCACATTCGTAGTGTCTTTGACACATTGTATCACAGTAAGACTATGCAAGAGAATATCCCTGCTATTGTTTCAGTTTTTTGTTGCATATATGAAAAAAATATATAAAATTTAAAAAAAAACCGACCCGCCGGTCCTCGTCACATTGTTTTAAAAACGGAACGGTAGCATCCCTCTCCAGAGAAGGGCGACGAACAGCTGTTGATTCAACACACGATGCTTTTTATGCAAGAATATCGAATGTCATATCCAGCGAGAGTTCATTAGCCTTTTTTGTAGCATTTGCCCTGCGGACATAGTTTACGACGCGATGACGGCAAATGGCGCGAAAGATGGGTGACAACAGTATACGTCTCATCCAAGCCACGCTGCGCGCGGGGTTCCTCCCGGCCGCTCGATTCCAGAGATCGTTAAAAGGCCGCATTATGTTGCGTGGCAAATGCAGAGTTGAAATCTGAATATGCGCAAGAACGATACGATTACGATTGATACGGGCGAGCTAACACGGCAAGCTGCGACAATTAGTCCTCGTCGAACGCTAGTTCCGCCTGCCTGAATTTTTTTTAAGGAACTGCCTGTGACGCGCTGGGCTATTTAAATATTCTCATTTCCAGACGTCTGATTAATACCTTTCGATGGCGGTGAAGGCGGCGTGCAAAACATCTTGGGACGACACACACGCACACACACACACACACACACACACACATGCATATGAACATATACACTGACACACCAGTCGCAGTCGGATCGTCCTCAAATCAATGCGGACGGGCCACGCCTCCCCGCAACACACTGTGTGTAAACACGCACGGCGCGCCAGACACAAAGAGCGGCGGCTAATTTATTCGTAAAAACTCGAACCAATTAATAACATGCAGCCACGCAAAAGGGCGTCGCCCGTCCGTCAGGGCGTCGCCGCGTCTCCAAGCGCGCGGCACCGCTGCGCTGGGCGGCTGCGGTCCGCGGGGCGCGCGGGGCGGGCCCAACAGACCTGGGCACAGTATGCAAATAATCCTACTTGAGCCAAGCGGTTCAAAGACGAGGCCAGCCCAGCTGTCACGGAGCCGCCAGTGACAAATACTTTATGAAACAAGAACAGTTGTGAGCAGGGACACAGAGAGAGAGGGAGAGAGAGAGAGAGAGAGAGAGAGAGAGAGAGAGAGAGAGAGAGAGAGAGAGAGAGAGAGAGAGAGATTGTGAGAGAGAGAGAGAGAGAGAGAGAGAGAGAGAGAGAGAGAGAGAGAGAGGAGAGAGAGGGGGGGAGGCACAGAGGGATGACACGACTGCATCACGACTCTTCAGGCCGAACTGCGTGGAGAATCGTGCCAAGTGCAAAGGGTGCATCACGTCATTTGTCAAGCAGCTGAGGCGGGGCGCGGGCAGCGGTGGGTCCATCGAGCCGTTTGAACCGTTTGAGGCCCGCTGCGCGCAACCGGACGAGGCTGAACAATGTCACCTCTGCTGATAGAAATTTTGAAATTAATAAGGTAACATATTCTAAAAACTAATCACCCTTTTCTAATAAAATAGTATGTACTCTACAGTTTTCAAGTTTTATATGCAAATGTCCGCGACTGTCAACCTGGCTTTGTAGCCTTCGGATTTTCACAATTCGCGATGAAATTCATGTTCCTTAATTTTCACTACGCACCAAATATTCAATGTCGTGTTCCCTGGTTGAGTTCATGGCTGTGCCTGGTGTGGTGGACTACACTGACACAGCGGCTGGACGGACGGTGGATGGCCGACAGTCAAAAGCGCGTCAGAACCACCACGACCAAGTCACCATTTTCCTCCTCTGTGTTTCACGCATGTTTCTTTCTTTCTTTCCTTCTTTTTTCTATGCAGCATTTTCCCCTTTAAACCCTTTCTACTTCAAGTTACTGCCGAGCACGTGGACGGTAGGGTGAGGGGTTGCTTGGCCGCATCGGGCCGGGCACGCCTGCAGGCCGCAGTTGGACGGACGCGACAGATGGACGGACGCGGTGCGCGCACAATACAGGCCAGGGCTGCAGTCAGGTTCATATTTCAGACGGACCGCGCACCGCTCGTCCACCGGGCATTCTAAAAACTATTAATCAGATCACTGAGGGTGAAAAAAAAAATAAGAGGACACAGGGCTTTGTCTTTTTAAAGATTGGAGTAAACGGAATATCCTGGCCGACAGAGTGTAGCTCCAACAACGAGAATAGTCCAACGGATGCGTGGATGCGTGGGTGGCTATGGACTGGAGCTGGAGGCCAGGAGTGACTGAAGGGTAGGGCTGCAAACACACATCTAGATAAAATTTGCAGCTTTTTCTAATAATCTCAGTAGGCCACATCCTGAAAATTTTCTCGCTGACCTCACAACGATTGTCAAAACTATACCGTTGCCAAAAGTGTTCAACCGACAAAGAGTGAAAAACTTCTAGATGCGTGCACGGAAAAAAAACGACTTCATAGTGAGGATCAATTTTCGTCGATAGGCAAAAACTCGATAGCTGAAATCGAGAATCCGATACCCTACAGCCAGGAGCTGGTTGCCACTGCCGGGCACTTGTACGAATGGAACAAACTCCAGCTTAGTTCTCATCGTACAAGTGTCCGGTCGTGACAACCAGCTCCTGATGTATTGACTGTCTGTAAATGTCTGTAAAACCTTTTTTTGGAATATAGAAGCAGAACTCCGCAGACGCCGAGGGCGTTTTAGAAGAATAGAGCGAAAACTGCATGACTTCGGTCAAAAGTATTCGATGAAAAGCCACCGGCCTCGAAATTTTATGTTCTGGAAAGCTGAGCATTGAAAGGAGAGGGACAGTGGCCGGCACGCTGTCCGTTTGGCTGCCGTCGCATCCATCATTAACTCCGCTCGCATTGTCCCTTGGCGCTCACTTACACACTGCTTGGGGATTACGCGCCTAAAGCGGGGATTACACTGATGTATACAGTGATTATGCCAAAGGGTTCCCCGGCGGCCCAGAGCCGGAGCCCCCCGCGAGGCCGCAGCGCGGCTGCACCCCTTTCTCCCTCTCCCTCTCCCTCTCTCTCTCTCTCTATCTCTCTCTCTCTCTCCTCTAACTCCCCCTCCAAGTTTGGCCTACTACTTTTTCGCTGCCGGGTGTGACAGGCCGATAGCCCTTTGCAGCCGGAGCGCGCGCGCTGGCAGTGCCGGTCAAACTGGAACGCACGTTTCGCGGGTTTCGTCGCTGCTGGCCAGCGCAGCCCGTTCATTGAACACGTTGGCTGCGAGACAAGTCGAGTGGATCAAAGCAAAATGAATAAAGGAAAAGGACTACAATACTCACTCATGTGATCTCGCCCGAATGGAAGTCGTGTCTAGCATTTTAAAATCACTGAATCAGGCTGACGTTCTCTCAAACAACTCATAGAGTCGAAAATTCCGAAAATTCCGTCAGAATTACTCTCTTTGAACGATTTAAATCTACCTACTAGGGTGCACAATCCATGACAGTTCTATTTACAGCACTGTTAAAACCTTACGAAGAAAAAGTTCGTATTACAAACTATTTAGTTTGTAAGGCGTAAAAAGTTTGTAAGCTTGCGAAGCGTTGCGAACTATTTTGTTTGTAATACGAACATTTTCTTCGCAATGCGAAGCATCCAATATCTTTGCAACGATTGTTCGCAAGGTTCAAACAGTGAGTGGAAGGATGCAAATTTCAGACGATAGCAAAGGAATGCGACAACACGACCGCAAGGCACCCATAGACATGGGTCGGACTTCCCCAATTTCCTATCGCCCTTCACAGTCACCAAACGGGCTATTACCTACAATTAACCGTGTCTCCCGTTATCGGAGGACACCGCCCATTTCTCCCGAAAAGTCGCCAACCGGAAAAAAAAATAGAAAGAAAAAGAACCATTTAACGAAGTGACATCCTGGGAGTCACGAAGTTCTGTAGTATGAGGTTTCCAAAAACAATGAATTTAAAATTTAATTTATGTTTAAGTTTTACTCTGATTAAAGTCTCACTTCATTTAAAACAATTTGAAGAAAAGTATACGTTTCAGAGCTTGCATGTGTGCGTGCGCGCGCGCCTGTGCGCATAGCTAACTTTACAGATCTCCAGAAAATGTTTGCGGATCCTCACGAGGTCGTTGAAAGAACCGCGCTACAAAACTTTGCGCCATCGAGGTATACAAAGCAACAGGCATCCTTTTCATTGGTTGGAGAAAAAAGCGAAATAATGTTATTGGTCAGAGCCGTCTCGGCTCCCCTCTGCACGATTGCTTTCTCAAAATTGGCCGCTAACTTTTGGATAGCATACTATATAGCAGTGAAATAAGGGTGCGATTTAGTTCTATCCTCTCTGTCAACTGTCATCGGAATCGTAAAGAAAAATCTAATTTTACAAATGGGGCCGCACTGAAAACACATACGATTTCACGAAAGTACTGGTAGACAACGGGGTTTTCTTTATGCTCTAGGGTCAAATTATTGTAAGACTATAGGGAAACTGAAAGAAAAACTGGTATTTTCTCTAAATGAAGATCATACTTACTGGAATTAAAGTTTAACGTTGACGTGTGTTAGTAAAAAGGAAGTTGACATTGAATGAGGCTTTGAGCTCAAACAACAATGCCATCTGCCATCCCCTCCAGTGGAGATGTGGGGAGGGCGCCTTTGAGGTTGGCAGAAGTGCGCCGCAGTCTTCTGCTTTTGGGTTAAAAATTAGGTACATTCCGAAAGGGCGTTACGGAGGTCACGTGCGAATTTCAGTGGTGTCATCTATTTCTGGTGCAGTTAACTAAAGCAGAGCTTCTTTTGAACGCAGACTTCAGAGGCTTCTCTTTCGCTCCGTGTCGGCTAGGTTTCGCAAACCCCCACTATGAAAAGGATCCCCTTCTCTTAATGATTTTGGCTGACAGGTCATGCATTAGCGTAGAAACCAGAATTAACTTTACACCAAATTTACAAAATCTCTCGAAAAATTATATTGGTAAAACTTCGAAATTGCATTTACAACGTACAATTCTATAACTATTTTAAATTTTATCAAAATCCCTTGGGCCAGCTTTTTTTTTTGTCCCGTAGGGGCAGTATAAAACAAATTACAAACGTTTCGACTGATATTAGAAGGAAACTCCGTTGCCTACAAATTGGATCCGCCGACGAAACCATAAGGCTACTTCGTGTCAAAAAAATAAAAAATAAAAACAGATCCCAGAGACAACCATAAGGCTACTTCGTGCCTGAAAAAAAAATTCGAAAGCAATCAAAAACAAACACGAACGAGTATCTCAAATAGTTTTGAACTGTAAAAATGGCGTTTACTAAAGCAAAAACAGATTTAAACCTTGGCAGCATGTTTTTAATGCGCATTTTACTTTTGAATTTGACATAGTTTTTTCAAGGTCAATGTATCAGCTTTGCACCTCACGTGCCACACTCCCCGCGGGACACCGACACAATCGCGCAATCAGGAAGCTCCCGGGGAAAGCCGCGCGCGCCGAGAAATAAAACTGGGCTCGCGCGTCGCGACCTTCTTTTAACGACGGGGCGAGCCGCGCCATGTGGCATGTGGCATTATTGCAACTCGAAGCGAGGAGGAGGCAGGACGGTCCGGGCTGGTGATGTCATACTCGGCGGTGCGGCGGAGCTGTGTCGCGGTCTTGAGCCTCCGCGCCACACAGCGCCGCACCGCACCGCTCCTCGCCACGGGGGGCGTCCCCTGCCTCCCCTGCAGGCCAGGCGCGATAGGTGTTGGGTCGGGATTACGGCGCAAACGCGCTATAAGTGCCCGCCGGCGGCGGTGGCAACACCAAGCTTCCGATTGGAGGCAAATTGAAAAAAAAAGTATATCTTTAGAAATTTAAAATATATAAAAAAAGAATGTATAAATTATTGGAAGCCAGTCAACACAATGCCGCGATGGGTCCAGTTCAGGTACGCTGGCTTGCCAAAGGGTCAAATATCATCACACGCCGTTCATTTGCATAATTACTGTAATTAGGGAAAGCTATCTGAGGCCTTTGTCCGCTACAAACAACAATGTCGTACGGTACGAAGAGTCGTTTTTGCGTCGAAGGCGTCCCATTCGTTAGTTATTAGGGTACCATCATATTTCGGCCCGGCACTTTTTTTGGCCAGTAGAACTTGGTGAGAAAGTAGTTTGCGGAGTCCAGTAAACTTAAGAAAGCTGTTGCGGTAGGAGGCCGCGTGTGTAAAGTAGAAGCTAGTTCCCAAGGAAGTCGTCTTCACTCCTTCCTTCCTTCCTTGCTCTTTTTGCTACACACGTAAAGTTTTTAGGCAACGAAGTTGCCTTTTAAAATCAGTCGAAACGTTAGTCAGTTGTTTTACATTACCCCTATGGGACAAAAAAATCTGGCCCAAGGGATTTTGATAAAATTTACAGCAGTTATAGAATTGTATATTCTTATTTCAATTTCGAAGTTTTATCAAAATCGCTCTTACAGAAATTTTGGAAATTTGATTTGAAGTTCTGGTTGCTCGACTCGTCAGCGGAGCGAAAGAGAAACCTCCAAAGTCTGCGTTCAAACAAAGCTCTGCTTCAGTTAACTGCGCCAGAAAGAGATGACACCACTGAAATTCGCACGTGACCACCGTACCGCCCTTTCGAAACCTACTTCATTTTTACCGAAAAAATAACAGATCGCCAACCTCAGAGTCAGTCCTCAATTCATGTTTTCAGTCACAGATAAAAATTAGTCTGCCTCTGTGTTTCCTGTCAATGCGTAGAGGCTCCCATAATTGTTTAGTAAAGGCCTGCAACATCATTTTACGTCGTTAATAAATATAAAACTAGCAAAATATATTTTGGGTTGGTTTGAGTGGACACCAAGGCGGCATTGTTTATAGCTGGCCCGCTCGGCGCCATGTTTGTGCTGGAAATGTGAGGCGGATAAAATTCACGATTTGGGCTCTCACAGA
Organism: Frankliniella fusca; assembly: GCA_029379305.1. Lineage (NCBI taxonomy): Eukaryota > Metazoa > Arthropoda > Insecta > Thysanoptera > Thripidae > Frankliniella > Frankliniella fusca. The sequence goes on along the minus strand of JAHWGI010000222.1, from coordinate 152,303 downwards.
GAGTTTTGACCTAATATTTTTAATTTCTATTTCATTTAATGGTAAGTGTGTGGCAAATGTGAAACTAGAACCCTTTAATTCTTGGCTGGTGCTTCGATTCAGTGGTTGTCAAGGCGCGTTGTTGACAGCTGGCCCGCTGGGCGACATTATGTGCGCCCGATGTCTGGCGAATAAAATTCATGATTTGGCTATCACCAATAGTTCCAGCTTTATATTATTAAATTCTTTTTGACTTTGAGGTAAGTGTTCAAACCAAGGGGGACGTTTGTCGCGTTAGCGTTAGAATTTTATATTTTTATTTCTTGACGATGGCCCGCTCCTGGCCGCAGCCGATCTTGCCCAAGCGATAAACGTTTACAAGGCGAATTGAGTGCGTTAATAGTTGTTGTATACCTGCAGATAACGTTTTGGTAAGTTTGACTTCCATCTGGTGAGCAGAATTCTTGAAATGGTGTACATTTACGAGTATCTTTTGCGTAAATAACTTTTGTTCCTTCGTATTGAACCTCCGTCCTCCGTGAAACTTAACAAAACGATTTCTGCAGGTCTACAACTGCTATTTTCTCATTCATTTCGGCTGTGTAACATTTCATTCAGCGAAACTGAATAGTTAAATTCGCTTGGTGCGTTAAGGGCGCCTTGACGCGAGTTAAGTCTCGAGGTGGACGCGTGAGCCGCAGATCCATCGGCCTTGTTTTGTTGAGTGCAGGTCCCAGCCAGCCTAGAACCACGACAGGGATAGGACTGGGCACTCCCACCTCAAACGCGCTCCGTTTTGTCGAAGGGGGCGGCGCCTCTCCCTCAGCCTTCTTCTGTTGAGTGGAGGTCCCAGCCTAGAACCATAGAAGGGAGGACTGCGCACTCCCACCTCGAACGCGCTCGGTTCTGTTTATAAGGCGGCGGCGCCTCCTCCAGCTGACTGCGAATAGTGCCAGTTCCGAAGGCGAGCCAAGCCGAATCGGCATTGTCGCAGGTACTCGCCCGCTCGGCCCCTCGCTGCCCCTCTGCGCGGCGCGCAGGGGAGGAGGACCGGAGGACCGTGACTGGGGAGGGGCTGTTGATCCAACTCATGTACAGTAGTTCTATAAAATATCTTTTGGAAGAACAAACAAAAATGTGAAAGCAGTGTTCTAATATTCGTTGCACTACGCGCCCTTACTTCAAAAATCAAGCTGATCGGACAATTTTTACTGAGAGACTAACTTCTAAATCGTTGGAGCTAGAGAGCTCAACTTTTGCATTTGATCCGCTATACTAGTGACGCTGATCAAACCGTGAGATAAAATAAATTCAATAATATAATCCAAAAGGCTGGAAATTTTGAAGTCAATGCTTCCACGCATAAACCATTCGCCTAAGTATTTTATGAAACTAAAACATTAACGTACTTCGTGCCTATTAGGATTTTTTTTTTTTAAAGAAGTTCAAGCAATCAGAACTGAGGAGTTGACTTTCAGTCGACGGTCAATCTATCTCTATATATTCGTTCGTGCATGCAATATGAAAGGCATTTGTTTAAAAACAACTCTCTCAGTTATGACTCTGTCGTTGTAGACGAACAGCGATGTTGTTCAACAACAAAAGTTGTTGAAAAACAGCAATTTTTTTTTAGATCTGCAACAAGAAATGTCTTGCTCACTAAGAATTTTTGCAATTTAGTTGTTTCATCCGAACAAATTAGTTGTTTCTGAACATTTTTTGATGTTAGTGGACTACCCTTCTGCTGCTCTTGTATAATTTTTGCTGTTACCGGGCAATGGACTTGTTTTACAACAGACATTGTTACATAATGTTTGGTTAAGAACTTCCCAACGGATTTGTCGTTAATTTACAACATTATTTTAAACCGTGTGCAACAGCATAGGCGAAAGTTACATTATGATTCTTTTTCCAAGAAAAATGTACACAAATAGAACGCAGAAATATGTCTTACAAACCAAATGATCGATTACTTACACTGCAAACCGAAGTGTGTACTTAGTACACACATATTTGTGTGCCCTTGCAAGCATGCATGGCACACCTTTATTTACCGTCTACTTGCCATAGTACACACTTACAAGCCCACAAAGATATGTTTGTACTATGGCACGTGCACGGCAAATAAGTGTGTACTATGGCAAGTCCACACCTATACGTGTGTACTATGGCAAGTTCAAACCTATACGTGTGTACTATGGCAAGTATACACCTGTAGGTGTGTGCTTGAAAGCACACACAAATATGTGTGTAGTAAGTATACACTTCGGTTTGCAGTGTACAATAGAGATTCAGAGAAGGTTTCCGCCTCCGTCAAACATATTACTTGCCTCAGGCACATTGCTCGCCGTACACTAAAATGCTTTATACGAGAGACTAACTCTCCAGACGACAGATCAGAAACCATCTTACTTGAAATGCAACACTAAGGGTGAAGAAGCCGCGTAATTTAACGCCTTTGATTCCACTTCCTTCAACCAGCGACGGCTCCAAAGCTGATACACCAATGGGACTCAAAGCAAAGCCAACAACTTATGGCCTAGAGCTAAAAGAAGCTCCGAACTATCCCCAGTCCGAGATGAGCAGGGTGGACAGCTGTTCCATCTCTGTCACTCTACTTCCCTGTAGGGGCCGGCTCGGCCGGTGCGGTGACGGGGTGTAACATGTCCTTTTGTTTTGGCGGAGGCACGGCGACGCACCCGCGGCCACCCCTCTGACCCCCCTCCCCCCTCCTTCGCTGGGGGTAAAAGGGTTCAGGGTGTCATTTTTCATTTTTGGAACTTGTTCCGTCCACTCGAAGGGAGGCCGGCGGCCGCACATGGCGTTGCCCGGCACGCCGGGTGACCAGTGACCAGTACAGCCATAATTCAATCTTTTTACAAAAGACGTCTTTATTTCTTTCGCCGATAATGTGAAGGGCCATGCGATTGTTTGGATAAACTTTTATAACTTATTCAGACCAGAGCAGTAAGTGGGCCAGGAATACTAGGAGATGCGCAGGCTCGCGGGGATGTCCGCACTCTTGGAGGTGAATTATGAAAATTTTCCGGTGAAACGGGCTGCGACATTCAAGAGCAATACAGATAAAAACTCTTTCGGAATAAATAAAAAAAAATAAAAATAGACGATAATGCAGGACGTACTCTTGGGATTTGCAGCGGATTGACAGTAAACAGCCTTTCAGTGTCATCGCGCTCGCACAAGAAAACCACTACGCGCGAATGTCGCAAACCCGCGTAGGCCGATATTGACAATACGCAAACAAACTTACTTACTTATATTGGGCCTGAATGAAGACTAAGGTAGTTGTGAGTACTATAGAGACCCTAAAGCATTTCTTGGGCAATTCTAGTGTATTACGGAATGTGAATGTAGCCGCTCGGAATAAGCTACCGGTTTCGAACATGTCCCTCTGACGACTCTGGTGCCCTGAGGCCACATCATACTGAGATTTTACGTCCATGATCGGCAAACGGGCAAGTCGTCTACAGCGCGATTGTATTTTATTTGCTAAAGGAATTTCTCCCCTTCCGTACCATACCCCCTATCGCGAAAAAACTTACCATGTGCCTCCAGTAATTGGACACCCGTCTAGCCAGCTCCAAGATCTTCGTTTTCGATCCTCTTTGATGTCGAGCTCACAGGCGATGACCAACAGCAAAAAGAAAGAGAAACGAAATTTAAAAAAAGGTCATACGTCGCCATATCGCCAAAGGGTCGCTTTTAATCCGAAAACAAAACAGTCACAGGAGTCGAGGTATCTATTTTCTCTAATCCTTACAAAGCTGACCGGGGGTCTAGGGAAAAAAATGAGATCCAGCAAAACTGGACACTGGTCAGTTCAGCCTGGATCCGTAATAGATACAGCCGAAAGCTCGGTCTCGTTTAATTGCCGCGCCAGCCTCCCTATTCGCCTTGTCCCCTGCTACCTGGCGGCGTGGCGCGGCACGGTCTGGCACGGCCCTGCAGGGCGAGACGGGGAGGCTCCACTCATTACGTTTATAAACACCACAACTCGAAACGCGAGCACAATGGCCCCGGTGAGAGGAGGGTAGTCGGTCGGGTGCAGGCCGGGCCGGCGGGGCCGGCAGGCAGGGGTGGCCCAAACAGGTTGGCACGCCCCGAGCGCCCGCTGCCGTTCACCCGCCATGTGCGGCGGGGCGGCGGCGGCGGGGCGGGGGCGGACTATAGGAGACAATTACTGATGATGTCTGCCGCACGCGTCGTAGCCTCAACCCACCCGCGCTCGGCTGCAACACGATCCTGGACGCGTTGGCAATGGAACTGCCAGGTGCAAAAGCGGTCTGATTCTCTCTCTGTCATTCAGACACAGTAACGTCGCCTTTAAAACTCTCAAGTATCCTGCTCTAAACCAGGATTGATACCAAAATTTGGTGTCGCCTAGGAGAAAAATCACATTTTCTGTCATTCTTCTTACAGGAGGTAAGAACACACATAAATCATGCAAAGATTCCAAACTTATCATTCAGAAAGAACGCTACACTGTTTGTTTTTTTTTAAACAGAGTAGTAGAGATCGTTTTTAGTTGTCGTAGTACTCGGAAAAATAGGCGTAAAAAGCAGAACATTCACCCTTCCCTTCCAAAAAGATTTTGCGTATTGTTTGTGTTTAGGAATAAAGATTTTAACCGTTGTTAAAACTGTGATTTTTTTTTAGTCTAGGTACAAAATAAGGATCTTACCAATATGAAAGGAGTCACAGTGTTACAAAAGTCACGTCTCAATAACATTGTTTGCTTATTTCTAGTGAATCAGGTAAGTTTTTCTTGTCTTGAATAAGACATGACTCGAGCTCATTAGACTAGGCTTGGTCTGCAGCAAACGACGTTGGGTTTCGTCATGGTGCTCGCGTTCATCTGAGTGTCCCTCTGAGCGATCTTTCAGTGAAAAAATGAATCCTTTCGCAGCTAAGCGATTTTCGGTGTGCGCCTGCCACCCCACCCCTCCGACCCCCTTGTCTAGCCAGACCTGATGCCGATTTTCCTCGGATGTCACTCTTTTTATCGGGCGCCTTCCACTTGGCCGCCCCCTATCCGCTGTTCGGGGGGACTGAACCGGACTGATTAGGCGAACGAGTCCTGGGTCTAAAGGAGTTGTCACCATCGATGCTCCTGAAGGGAGTTAGAGATTCTGTTCACGAAAGTTTATTTCGTCAGTGATAGGATTTGTGCCAAGTGATAAATGTACCCAGCAGATTAATGACACAAAACTGTTCGATCGATTGCCACGATAATCTAACAGAATCTTTTCCTATCACTAAACGCTAATTTCAGATTTTAAAAAAAGCTTGTACAATTGATAATTCAAAACGGTTTTCGGAAATTTGGGACTCGTTTGTAGTTTTGCAATACATGATTGTAAAATAAAGAGAGATCCGATCATAATTTTACGATGAACATTTGTAATTGTGCAAAACAAAATCGAAATATGCAGGACCAGCACAAGTCCAGTAACAACTTTACATCTACATCCGAACAACAGACCTCCACAGCTGTAAGTCCGTTGTGCATTTGTACTCTAGTGTAACGATAAAAAGACTGTGCAGGAGGAACTGCCGCCAGAGGGCGTTGCAGTCAGCTCGTCTCCTCCAAAAACAATTATTTGCACATAACTAGAATTTGCCCAAAAGACTGACTTTTGTGTCCTTGAGCGGTTTGCTCTGTAACTTACAAGGGATGAATTTTTACCGTAAAATTTAAAGTGGTAAATTACGGAAAGATACGGTAAAATACGGTAATACTGGGTAGAATTAGTAAAATTGGATTGTAGCAGTCTTTTTGATAAGATTTAGTGTTCTTAAGAAAATAAAGAGTTTTAGGTTAATTTTACCTGTTATATAAAACTTACAATTTGAAAAGAAACACTTTAGTTGTTAAGACGATGTATTCAAATAGAGTTGAACACACAAATCGACTGTTAAAGTGAAACACAAGGTACAAACAAGTTTACTTATTCACACAGAGAACGGCTGACATGGCAAACAAATACGTTTATTTTCGAAGACGCTCTGTGAGTCGGTTCTACACTTTTTGGTGAGGGGAAATGGTTTCGGTGCAGGGCCAATAATGGTCCTACACATTTGGACCAACGCGCCCTACACCTTTTGGTGTGAGGCCCAATATGTAAAGGGGGATGAAATAGAAAGACCAGCGTGGGGCGCGTGAAATTCAAATAAACGCAACTGCTGAGAGCGCATATGATGAAACGAGTTGTGCATAGTCGATGAATCGAATTGAAACAAAGTTACCAATTTTACCGGGGCCGGGTAAATTACCATATTTTAACTGTGAATTACCCTCAGGGGCGTAAGGTACGGGGGTCGGACAAGGAGGGGCAATGCCCCCTCTGAGCGCCCTAAGGGCGCCGAAACTTGTCTAAATTAGGCGATAAAGTGCGCCCTGGCCGTATTTTGGCGTTGTTGGAGGCACGTTTTGGCGCCCTTGCAGGTATTTTTGCCCCCTACAGACCCAAAAAATTTCTTTGCTCGAATCGCTCGCAATATTTTGATAAACGAAACGATGCGAAAGTCGCTAAGAGGCCATCTTTTTGCGCTTGCGTTTGTTCATTCCCATCAAGTTTACTTGTATTATTACCATAGGTACACTTTTTTTGCTAAATAAGTGTTAATTTTTTTAAGGAAAAGGGGGGGGGGCGCCAAAAGTCTTGTATGGGGTGCCCCCTCCTGACTGAAATTCTCGTTCCTACGCCCCTGAGTACCTTATCATATCGGTAACGTTACCGGGCGCGTCCATCCCAATCTGTAACACAATGTTGTCGCTGACCACGCATTTGTTTTCGTGAAAAATGGCACACTAGTGCCCAAAATATTCGGTCGAATTCTAACGCGCGCGCGTTCCTCGCCACTTATCTAACCTTAGCAGGGGCCGTTCAATCAGGTACAACAAGGGGCGCCTCACCCCCCGCGCTCCCGCATATTTGGAGAAAAGGACTCTCGAACAAGGAAGTTGCATTCCGCAGCTCATAACCTGCGATTGCACCCTACTAAGTGAGAAGAATCATTTTTTAAATCCATGCTATAGCACATAGAAATTTATCAATTTATAAATTTCTGTAATCTTGAAGCAGAGTGACAAACCGAGTTGTTTTGAAAATTAAAGTCAACGTTATTAACCTACAGATCGAGAATCTGAATTTTTATAGAGCATGTTTACAAAATGAATTAGAATTAGTTGGTATAGTAATTTTACAAACATTTGATTGTGAAAAAAAAATTCCCAACAATATTTGTTAAATTACTACCAATTTTTTTGAGTGTGTGGTTCATAGTAACTTACGGGGACTTTCGCCGTTACATACTTACTGTCTTCAGGGCATAACTGTTCCATACAGCGAAATCCACTGCTAGCTGTACTCAGTGCAAGGTGACCCTTCTTCAGCGAACGCTTCTGCACGCTGGCCACACAGCAGTTGTACACTAAACGTTGCTGTCCCGGGCAGCTGCAGCGCCCAGGCTTGTCCTTCCACTCGACTTGCCCAGGTCAGATTAATCCTTTCCCTTCCGATCTGTTGGCGCTCCTCCACATGCGATTCGTCGTCGCGGCAGGCATTGTCTTGGCTGGGTCCGGGACCAGGTCGATCCGATGCGCCCGCCCCGCCCCACCCCGCCCAGCCCCGCCCAGCCGCGGCTGCTGCGCGAGGATGCCATTCGACGCGCTTGTCGCGGACTCTGTTGGCTTACTCTGACGGCGGCCTCTCCGGTCCTCGTGGACCCTCACCCGTTCACTACGGGTAAAAGTATTTTAGGAAACAAGGGGGAAAGATCATCCCAACCCATCCACGCCTACTTTGCACTTTTTTGTGGAAATTTCTCTGCCACGATTCTGAGTCCTCGCGGGCGTACGAGTAACGGTCAGAGAAAATAGGCGTGAGAGCGTATTCTCCAGCAGCGTACGAGCGGGATGAAGAGAAAAGCAGCGAAAAGTAAGATTTAGATCTACCATATGTCGTAATACAGACTTTAAAACGACCCTGGCACTATACAAGATTGTTGACATGGAAATCGAAAATTCAGCAATCCTCTATCTATTTGTCTTTATGATGAATCCATTTATACAATACAACCCCTTAATCCGAATTACCGAGCAATTAAACGACCTCTTGGGGTAAATGGTGCGGAAGGAGCAGAGTTTAATTGTATGCGCCGGCACGGCGGGCTCGGCACGCTGAGCACAAACTACACACAAATCGAAGTCAACCCCTTCTTCCTTCCGATATGCGGGCCAGGCCCGCGATACGGGAGGTTTGCTGTGTTTACCTCCAGTTTGTTTTGAAAAGCAGGTACATCGGGCCCATATATGAGGGTCTAATACTTGTCGACTGTTTCCCACATGAACAACCAGACCCTTCACAATGAAAACATGAAGTATTCCTTTCGGCACACCGAAGAGATTGTGTTGAAGGCGAAATATCACGTCATCGGACATCTAGCGGGAGAGATCCAGCATGGAGTTAAACCAGTTTAACAAAGTCCCGCTCCTCTGCTGGTGGTAAAAACATGCGAAACGTGAAAAGGTTTCACTGTGAGTCACTAGATGGCAGCACTGGTCTTTGAATGTCCCCAACGAGGACAGCGCGGCTGATCTCTCTGCTTGCTTTCTGCTCTCGCGCTGCTCCACACATTAAAACAATGTTTGGCATGTATCAGTGCGGTGATCAAACAACGCCGACCAGGGCCCCGGGGATACAGTGACACAGAAAAAACCCATAAAAAAGAGATTTTTCTTACTTCAACGGACGTTTAAGTCCAAATGATAAGGAGATTCATCTGAGTTCAACGTCGAGCATATCAAAAATTCCAAACAAACAAAACTTTCAACAGTGTTGCAGATCCCTGCCTCCGAGCATGGTGTGGCTTAGGGACTAGCCAGCTCAAGCTTTTTGCATACCACACGTGCGCAGGCCAACACCACACCCGCATACTCACGCCCTAGAGACCCGTCCGACTCCCCTTCCCTTGCAGAACGGAAAGTCCGCGGAACGGTTGAAAGTACACTGATATGAGTATGCATCGGTATGCCGTGGTCCGACCTTAGTATTTCTAAGTATTTCGGTTGGACTTTGGTTCAACCAGGTAGTGTGCGTTTAATATGCTTCGGGTTTACCAGTACGACTCCAATCCATCTAGTCCGCCACTTCAACCTTGTCAACCCCTAGTCTCGTGTGGTGGACTGGTTATACTTTACGCACACTAGATGAAAATGACCAGAGGACCAATAGTGGAGTCTTGGGACGCTAAATGTTCATTTCCTATCCTATACACACCTGCACCCCCTCAACGGATAGTAAGAAATGAGGGGTTTCCTACCCCTACACACATTCTTGCGACCTGCGTTACGTACACTCTAAAAAAATACAGATTTCTGCATAAAGTTTGATACAGTTTTCTGTATCCGGTTTCTAGAAATTCGTATCGATGATACAAAATCTTGTAATATCACATGAAAACTTGTATCAATCACAAAATTCTAGGAAAATTTAAAATTTGTCTCATTATTTTGTAATTTTCTGTAACAGCCCTACACACGTCTGTAACATGGAATCGAAAATCTGTATTTGCGTTTAAATATTCGGTGTTTTAATGTTCGACGCTAATCGAATAGCTGGTAGACTAACCCTATCAGCGAGTAAGTTTATATCTATCAAAGCATTCACAAAAAAAACTTATCTCAAGATCCTCTGTGGCGTTTGGGACAAGCGAGGAAGTCATTGCGAATGATACTGGGTCGGAGCACAGTCCTCCGCAGGTAATCGCCTTGGCCAAGTGGTTAGAGACGTGAACTCATACCTCGAAGGTTTGGGGTTCTACTCCCGATAAAATGTTTTAATATTTAGCACTTTGGTTGGACTTTTTTTGGATTCAAATCGGACTTGGGCGGACTGCTGTCGGACTTGACGAAGGTTGAAATCAGTCCGAAATATGAGCCCTTTTCAACCTGTTTTCAACCTGTCCGCCATGGGTTGACCTAAGTGTGCCAGCAGTCCACCAAATCGGACGGTTGCAAGACTTTCTGTTCAGTAAGGGTTACGAGCGCAGCAGCAGCAAGGGAGTGAGAGAGGGAGGGAGAGAGAGAGAGAGAGAGAGAGAGAGAGAGAGAGAGAGAGAGAGAGAGAGAGAGAGAGAGGGGGGATGTGGGGGACCAAAGGAGTGTGTTGCATGCACACACGTCCGTACCGAGACGCACATTCGCAGCGTCCGGTGTGAAATCAGTGACCAGTGTGTGTGCGCGGCCGAGCGGCCTGGGCGCGCGCGGTGTGTGGTCCAGCCGCCCCCGCACGCACGGACAGGGTTGTAAACCGAGGCGGCCGGACGGAAAGGAGAGATCACGTTGTCGTACACGACCATGTACACGACTAATGAAATTGGCACAATGGGCGAGCTGATGAGACAGAGTGCGAAAGAGAGAGAGGGAGAGGGGAGAGAGAAAGAGAGAGGGACCCGCAGTCACCGACCTCATTACGTCGTGCACAGAGTGAGGCAGCGCCGCGCCATTCAATAGCCAATCAAGCTGATGAGACACTCGATCAAACTTCCGTCGCCGCGCCACACCCGCCCGCCACGCCCCGCCCCGCCCCGCCACGCCCCGCCCCGCCACACCCGCCGACGCCTCGACGCCGCGCCCGGCCGCCGCGCCCCGTCCACGCACGCCACACCGCGTCACGACACGCATGTCACGCACGGTTACTTTGGCCTGACAGGCGATGACAAGGCAAAGGCTCCATGACGATAAAATAATAAAAAGTCAGAGCCGAGTGGGGCGGGTCAGGGGCTGTACCAGTCAAGTGTCCGGCCCGAAGGCCTACCATGCACGGCGCTTCCATAAACTCCTTGTACGGGCTTTCCGGCTTAAGCTTGCAATTCAGTCAGCGCGGTCTGCCCGCGGCTGCGTCTGAAACATTCGGATGGGGCACCTCTCCGGAGGCAGCCCGGCGACGCGCCTATAACCAATAAATCTCAGACGGCACGTGCTGGCCCAGGATCGGGACGCGGACGCCCCGCCACGCCCCGCCACGCCCCGCCCCGCCACTCCGACGAGCTGGGCGGGAGGTGAGGCTGCACACTGCACACCGGGAAGAAACTGCATTAGCTCGCTTCGGAGATTGGTTGTCTCGCATTGCGCTGCTTGTCTGAATCCAAGAGGACTTGCACCCAGAGAAAACCTGAGTTAAATTCGCGGAATTCTGTTGATTTGACTGTCCAAAACATGGTTCTGTATTCCTGCATTCCCAACTAATCATCGCACATATTTCGATGTAAACTCTGATGATTCCCACGTTAACCCTTTAAGGCATAGGTGGTATGTATACAACGTTCGATAAAATTGGCTATTAAATCGCTAATTTGGTTTCTATTCAACCTCCGATGGCTAAAACGTGTTTTACTCATCATTTTCTTTCTTGTTTCCAACCCACTGCGTTGTCGGACGCACACAGTCATGGCAGCAAGAGCGAAAAGGTGGTCAATTTTGTTTTGACTGCACCGACACCCAAACCTCTTCATTTCAACGGGTTAAAAGCGAAGTGGACCAAAGAACTGGGCAGAATCACGAAGAGAAAGGTTCAGGGAACAAAATGAGATGTCTAAGTCCTCAATCGAATGCATTGGGCAGGATTAGGAGCAAAAATAAAACGAACGTTGTATACATACCACCCATGCCTTAAAGGGTACCGATTTTTCCCATGAAACGAAAAGTGAGAAAATACGATAAATTTTGGTTTGTGGTGGTTTATTTATTGGTACTGGCACCGTCTGATTTGATAATTCTCTTACTTTAGGCAGATTACTGATCATTTCAGACCCATTGTCCGAGCACATATCTCGCAGCAATTGGTAATTTCGCTCAAATTTACATTTTTGAATGCGCTTTAATTCCGGCGAATTAATTTCACTTTAACTGCAAGCTAATCATGGTTCAGTAGTATCCCAGATATTTGAATTTTAAAATATTTTTGGCTTTTAGAGCCCTACCTCACGAATTATTGCCAAAACTTGAACGTTGTATGTATACAACACCATGCCTCCGGTAGAACATATGTTGTATATGTACAACAAACTAGTGATTTTACTAAAATCGACTGCTTGACATCAAAATTTCGAACATCCTTCGCATCTTCCATCATAGACTAGTACTATAAAAGGCATCTCCACTTTTGAGATACAAGTTATAACGTATTTCCGCGAAAAATGAGCTTTTATTGGGGTATTACAAGTTTCCATGCACTTGTTGTATGTGTACAACGTTCACTTTGGGTGACTGTGGTGCAGCGGTCTTTGAGAAAAGTAACCTTCCCGGAACAGGGTATGATTCGTCACATCATTGCGCATTAGTGGCTGTCGAGTAAAGTGAACATTTCCGAAAAACCAGGTTTCTTGAGCGCCGTTTATGTCAACAAGTCCAAAATTTAGCATAAAAAACACTGTTTTTCGTCATTTCCGGACAGAAGTTCATTTAATCAATAATGTTAGACATGAAAATTGGAAAGAGCTCAAAAAGACGATCATTTTGAAAAAAAAACTTTTTAAGAACAAACAAAAATTAGAAATTGGCCCCGAGTACCCTTTAAGGCATGACGTGGTATGTATACTACGTTCAATATCTACTGAACCAAACATGGTACAACATCCAGCCTGGTCTCAAAATGATTTTTTTACATCCCCTAGGTCAACTGAAAACAAAAAAAAATATTTTTGAAAAGTTCTCAGATCTCATGCCTTAAAGGGTTAAAGGATCTGTATTTGAACTGGCGTTTTGATCGAAGTGGCCAAACTGCAGGCTGCGAGCTATTATCTGAACTGTTAGAGAAATTCTGCCACTCAAAAATCTATACTGAGCTCTATACTTGACTGCACACATTTAAATATAAAGTTAAAACAGTCGATCTGCTTTTACATCTAAACTGCTCATTAAAAGGCGCACCCCACAATTTGAACTGTAGTTGCAAAAGCACTTTTACAATAGTTATGCTAGTTGATGTATTTTCATAGACAAGGACTTCACATATAGATCATTCGTTAAAATACACGACGACTAAATTTCAAACTTTCTGAAACATGTTTCAGCTTTTCGTGTTTTCTCAAACATAACGTAGTAAATCCCTTCATATGCATACGGAAGAGAACGTAAACTTTTTTCTCAGCATTACGAATATCTTTAACGTATTTATGAAAAAAAAAACCTTCACGAAATTTCAGAGGTTAATTGTGATGAGTTTATTAATGTTCCCAGTTTACTGTGCTAACAATGGCTGGCCTGTGAGCGCACGCGCCGAGAAGGTGTCAGGTCCCTAACGGCTAGAGAGCCGTTTGTTATGGAGCCGTCATGCAGGTATATGCTGTGCCTCTCGAGGCTCGTGTGCGAATATATACAAAAGGGGAGTTCCCTCTGCTCCATTGGCGACCTCCGGCCGGGGGAGAGGTTTTGCATCGTGCCCTGCACCGCACGGCACCGCCCCTCTAAACTGCGAGCTATTAGATGCGATTCGACGCCCCGCACACAGTGCGACACACGCACATGATTTGTGAGCCTCCCCTTCGGGCCGTACAGCCCCAGCGGCGCATCGACACGCCCTCAGAACAATGTCCAATTGGACGATGATTGAAATAGTTTTTCCTTTTTATTTTAGTATTTTGAAGCCAATTTACACCCAGGATTACGGAGGTAGGACACCCCTTGCTTACTTTGAGAATAACCAATTCAGAAAATATAGGGGAAGGGTTGGGGACGGGGGGAGAGAGGCACTTTCAGACATTTGTCCAAAACATTCTGAGGAAATGACTTCTCACTTATGTTTCAAAGTAGCAAAAATTCGACTCAAAAAGTGAGGCATCAGTAGTTATACGGGCCCGTATTACTACTGGCATCGTGTAGTTTACAATCAGATTCCTCCGTTGTAAAAGACGTGATCATTGCCTACATAAAGAAATTAACGCGAATGGCGTGTTAGCCGTCTGCAACAACTTTATGGACGCCTCCTTTCACAAGTTTGGAATGGCGCCACACTAACGCCATTGTCGCCATTCACGAGACCAACGTTGAAAACACTTTTATAAGAATGATCGACGTTTTGTTATTATCACAAAGTCTAAGGTTGAGGTCCTGATTTTTTTGATTCGCCCCTCTGGTTAATCTACCAACAGCTCCGATAGAGAAGCGTCCTCAGCCTGACCTTGGGGCTGAGGGCACCTGAGTCTGAGGTGGGTTGGCTCTCCAGCTACCTGTGTTACGAAGACCCACTCTATGAGACTTGCCTCTTTTAAAAGCCATCCTTTCGGTTTGAAGGCACGTTTAGGGAAGCCCGTCATTGAAGTACCCTGCCAGGAATGGGTGAAAGCCGGACCGATCAGATATTGTTTCGCCGTACCAATAGAACATAGAACCGATTTCTCAACTGATTTACGGTGGGGCGGAAATGACTCCTGGCTGAGGTGTAAAAATTTTGTGGATGGGACTTGACTTTGCATGAATTAGATAAGTCTTTTAGATGGATTTTGCAGAGCATATTTCGAACATTTTTGGTGTACTGAATTTGAATAAGTGAGAATTTAAAATGAACTTATATGAATTTTATTTGAATTGGACCGAACTACTTGAATTGTTATTGAATTGACTTGATTTTCTACCAAATGTTTTTAGTTGGTACGAATTCTTAGTAAACGATAAAGATAGGAGGTATTGCCCTGACGGATTGCAGTTATTGAATGGTAAAAGTCCCTAAAATATTGACAGTGGTGGATGGAAGGGAACGGCAACAAATGAATATGCAAGACAACATACGAATTACACTTCTATACAGATAAATCACATTCATAGGGTACAAAGGGTGGGGTTGGAATATTTTTAAAACGTCAACATTTATTAACAAGAATTCCGAGTAAAGTTTCGCCATTCATGTGCTCTTCCCTGCGTCGTGAACTATTATTGATCTCCCCAACCAAAATACCCGCTACCAAGTCAGCATTGTGTAATCTTTTTAGAATCTTACTGTTTTCCTCGAAGCTCTGCCCGTTGTTGGGCAAACAAATTGCTCTAATTATAAAAACGTGACCGCTCCCCTCGAATACAATATCTGGCGTGTGTGTCCATTGGAAAGGTGCACAGTGGGGATGAGGGAGAGCATGGCAAGGGTTCACATGATGGACAAAGAAACAAAAAGAGATCGACCACACATAAAAAGACAGAGTTTTTAAATGACCCCGTCCCAGCCACCAGAAAGCCAAACATTATTCCTTGGAACAGTCGGGGCCTGTTTGGTTTACACGCGTAGCACGGAAGCCAGCACCAGGCTGGTGAGGCCGGGCTGCGGTGCTGTGGCGCCCGCTGCATCGGCATTAGCATAAGTATCGGGTGAGGGCGAAACATTCTCTGAGAATTTCGTTTGGAATGCAAGTTGACCCTGCGGAGCGATAATCGATATTAAATTGACACCCCTTCTCCTTTCCTCATGTAGGACTAAGGTATTTTTTCTAAACGACGGCATGTAAGCAAGTTCAACGTTTAACGTTAACACTAAAAGAATAAAAGATAAAAAATGAAAAATAAAATAAAATGCTATGGCAGTAGGAAACCTGAGACACCGAAAACTAAATGATATTTTAACGACCTACACCACGACACACCACCTCAAGAGGGTCAAGAAGACTGTGCATCTGCGGCGTGTCTGTCCGCCCGACTGGCACAGGTGACGGCAACCATATGTGGCCTTGAACGAGCTGCACAAAACAGTACCAATCTCTAAATGAGGCACGGCGTCAATGAGATCTCAATCTAATGCGACTGTTGAATGTCCAAGAGAGATAAAATAATTCACAGACGACAACGCACAAACTGTATAAAAGCTGAGGTCGCAAATTTCCCTTCCAAAATATCGGAATTCTCTAATACAACGCTAATCTCAGATCCACAAGAATTAATGCCAAGATTTGACGGTCTGGATGCGAGCCTAAGCAGTCTATAAACAACCTGTAATGCATTCTTCCTGCTGTTAACCCTTTATTCGAACGGACATCGGCTCTTCAGAGAGCCTCTGAATTGGTTTTGTATTATAAAAGGGCGAGAATCTCAGCCAAACTTTATTCGGTTAAATACCTTGAGGGGCCTCCGTCACGCGAGGAACAGTAAACAGATCCCCGGGCCGGGCCGCGTGTGGTGGCCACACGGGGTGGCCCCAAGCCTGCCACATGCCAGACGCCTAGAGGTGGTCCGAGCGGGTGGGCTGTGCTGTGCTATCGGCTGCACCCTGCTACACGGCGCGTCGGCCTTACGGCCAGACGCTGGGACTCTCCGTCTGCACTACTGGCCACCCTGAAGCTGCACCTTGTGTGTGCAGTGTACATGCTCCAGAGGGACAGCGAGATCACCGAAGCCTGGAAACCCGATATCAGTCAGACAGATAGTTAACTAAAGATCTAGTCGTTGAACTGTTACTGCAGAAATGCTGACATCACATACAAATTTCAGCATCCTCGCACAATACCCCCTTTTCTCCTGGCCATAAAAGGCTTGTAGTGCATCTGAAAGGATGAGTGATTTTGCAACCTTTCTTACTGGCAGGTGATGGTGATGCAGAGGAAACACTCTCCAACACGATTAATCACAGTCACCATACAACTAAACGCCGTTTAGGGACGAGCAGGATAGGAGTTTGTTCTGGCGAGCTCCGGTGTACAAACGTCAGGACTAACCAAAAATAATTTCCTTTTCATCGTCCTCTTCAAGGCCACAAAAATCGAAAGTATGGAAGTCTCCAACAGGGCCGTAAGCCGGTCTGCCCCAGAGACTTTATATGCAGTACATATTCACCCTTGCGTTATATCGGGCCCCTGCCAATTTTCCACGTGGTTGCGGCTTGACATGGCCCCTGGCCGGCCGCCAGGTCAGCAAAAGACAACCCTGGCACTTACTCTGACCGCTTGAAAATTTTGTTTGTCTCGATTCCAGCCTCGGCGTCAAGCTATCATGGCCAAGGCTGGGCCGTCGGCATTCGCTCCTCTCTCTCTCTCTCTCTCTCTCTCTCTCTCTCTCTCTCTCTCTCTCTCTCTTGTACATTCAAAATCAAACTTAAAAAAATAATTTTGTCTCAATGAACTTTTACTTTTCCTTTATTAAGGAGACAACATAATGCTTGTTATTTTGTTTAATTTATTTGTAAGAAAGAGAGCGGGTTGTATACCCCAATGGGACTTTCCAGTCCTACTGTATATGATCCATAAAATAAATTCAATTCAATTCAAATTCTCTCTCTCTCTCTCTCTCTCTCTCTCTCTCTCTCTCTCTCTTCCCCCTTCCCTCTCATTCGATTACGTGTCGACAAACCAGCCGTCTGGATCAGAGACACGGCAATGGCTCGTCATGACAAATAAAACCGAATACGCTTCAAGCAATCGTCTCATCGCAGATGGTGTGGGGGTGGCGCGGAGTGGCGACCGCACTTCGCCGCCATCAGATAGCGCTGCACTCGCACGCGGAACCGTATGTCAAAACGAATCTGGATCTCGAGCCTTTGGGGCCTCGAATCACGACCAGAAAATAAAGTAATCAGCGGAACACTATGGCGGACATTAATTATCATTGGAGATCGTGATCCGCTTACCTGATGCCCGAAAAATAAATATGCGAACCCCTCCGCGCCCACGGCCCGGACCGTGCCGAGCCGTGGGCTCACGACGCCCCTTTTCTCCCCCCGCCCACAGATGGCCTGCTCCAGATATTTTCAGCAAACTTCGAATTTTTAACCATACGCGGAGCTGGTCCTTATTTGTGAGCGCAAATCATTATTATGCGCCACGACGAGTATTGAAGGCAACTTGCCCACAATGTACATATCTTTCCTTTCCTCCTCCCCGCGTCGATATCCGGTGGTTGGCGAGAGGGAGGATGACGGAGGGAGCAGAGACGCGTACTACATGGCTTCGATGCAGCCCGTTGCACCTGTCATATAGTTCCGCTGTGCCGCACCGGAAAGGAGGAGTGAGGGGGGGGGGGGGGGGGGGGGGGCGAGTGTGGCGGGGTCTGGGGAGTGGAAGGTGCGGGACGGTTGGCGAGAGGGGGCGCGCGCGGAAGAGACGGGGGCAAGTGCGCGCACGCAAGGCCACCGCCGCCGTCATACGGCACGAGGACAAAAGGGTTCACGTCGTCCAGAGAGAAGAATCAAAGCCACGTAGATCAGATCGCACCGACAATGTCACTCTTCTCCGAAACTATTCAAACCCGGCCCGGGCCGCGGTGATAGCGATCAGCTGCGCGGCAACGGGATGCTGTCGAATAATCCTAAGAGGGTTATTACTGTCGGTACCGCCCCTTCCTATCTGGATCCTCCCCTCGCGCTGACTTCGTCCTTCTCACATTGTACTCTCTCTCTCTCTCTCTCTCTCTCTCTCTCTCTCTCTCTCTCTCTCTCTCTCTCTCTCTCTCTCTCCCTTCCCCCCCTCTCCACCTCCCCGCTGCTGCTGTGGTCCGCCGCAGTGAGGAAGCCACACAAGCCGGACGTCCAGCGGCCACAGGGGACGCGCGTAAGCAGCGGTCGTTACCCTGTTTCCTTGTCGCACACACTACACGCACACACCACACACTCACGTACACACACGCACGCACGCACAGTTTTAGCGCTGCAGTATGTTAGACGCACTGCAATCCCAAGGGTGAACCCTTCAAACCCTTCAACTTCAACTTGGGCTGTATCACCACCTAGCAGATATGAATTCAGGCTCGCCTAAGTGGAGTACGACATATCCCGAAATTGTGACAAATTGTGACCGGTTTGCAAACATACATATAAGAATTAAACAACTAGGAAAATATTGAAAACAATGAACCTTAGCATCCCTAAAACGTGTTTCAAAGCCTTCGGTTGCCTCGCTTAGTTGAGACCAGGCATGCTCCCTACCTCGCCCACTGGGACGTCGCTGTCACCCGGCGGAAGCGGGCGGATGCACGCGCAGCCCAAGCGGATGTCAGGGAATCCTTTTAAACTTTTGCCCGGGGCTTGGAGGCCTGCCCGGGCCGGGAGCGGGCTTCCCTTTAAATCCCATCGCAGTCAAGTGAGTGTGATGCGCGGGAGCTGCAGCTCGCTCCAGCGGGCACCACGCCCGGCACGGCTTAACTGCACGCCTCTTCTCATTATCGAGAAGGGGAGAGGGAGAAAAAAAAAGGGGGGGGGGAGCAGCGGTACACATGTTGAGATATTGGAAGTGTTCAACTCGCTAGTTTAAACACTTGGCAGTGTTCAAATCAACAGTTATACACTTGCAAGTGGTCAGCAAGGAGAGCGTTGTGCGCCACAGTTGACTACTTGCAAGTTCACAGCTCCCGAGTTGAACACCTACAAGGGCCGTGAGGTTGAACAGTAACAACTGCACAGCTGATGTAAGATAAACATAGGGAGTTGCACACATAAAAGTGTTAAACAGTTGCATACTTGGTTGAACAGTGGGTCCGCGACATTGTCACAAATGCTGGCTGCAGCGCCATTGAGGAGTGCTGTAGAGGAGAGAGCCAAACCACCAACCTGCCAACACACAAAATGACCTGCTGTGCGCAAGGAATGCCACCCGGTGGCAGGTGCGGCTTAATATTGTCAACCATCATAGTTGCATATGACAAATTATTTACTTAGATGAATGTGATTAACAATTTCCACACTGAAAAGCCAGAGCGCTTCGCAACGAAAAGAATAAGTTTGGACCATTCAGTTACGAGATTCCATGCAATCCGTGTAGAAAATTGACTTGCATACGTGTGCGCGACACTCGTGCCCTCGGATGTACATTATTGCACCCACCAACCTCACCACAAAACCTTAAACAAAGATAAAATTTTCTTTTTTTTTTATTTTAAAGAAAAAGACTTGTGTATGAGACAGGACGAGGGGGGGGCGCGCGGTGCCCACTTACATGGACCGCAGCCCAACGCACACATCATCCTATTGACCGAGCGAGTGGAAATGAGAGTTACGCCGGATGTGGAGAGGCGGTGCGGACCCGCCGGTACCCGTGGAGTACCCGTGGAGTACTGGGCGCTCCAGGCGAGCGGAAGGGCGTTGGCACCTCTTTGGTTCAGGTGACAGCTTAGTGACTGTCCCTCGGGCCTGTCCCCCTGGCCCCACAGCCCGGCCCGGCCGGGCCGACCAACCTTCATGCACACGAGCGGTCTCATGGGGGCTCCGCCCCCCTCCCGTTTGTGTTCCCACGGACACTATGGCCTGCACGGCGATGCGCGCCCCGCCGCACGCAGCGGTGCGCTGCGCTCGGGTGACCCAGCGGGTCCCGCGGGCGTAGCGGGCGCGGCGTGCGGCTAGCTGTGTGTGAGCGGCAGCGGAGTGAGCCAACAGCATGTCAGGTGATATACTCAATCAGAGCCGTCTTCGTATTAGAATTTCGGCGGGAAAGAAATTGCCTCCGGCAAAGTTTGTCGAGGCGACCATTTTCCATACCCGCGGGAACAATCAGAGGACCGGAAATCGCCACTTGAAAGAAAGGTACGGCGCAATGCTGTTTAACTGATGCGGAACTATGGAACAGATTACCCCCACCCCCCACGAGTCCCCTGATTTTGTAGTGTCGTGGTTTTAAGCAGAGGGAAGAGGGGGGGGAAGAAAAGCGGAGAGAGGGGAGAGAGAGAATAGTGACGGAGACACTTGAAAACGGAAACTCAATTGGTGAGTTCCGGCTGGCTCGCGCGGTCCGTTGGCAGCGCGTGGGCGTGAGACGGTTACCACTTGCGGGACAGCGACAACGACTGCACGCCTTGCAGGACACCCCTCCCACCCTTTAGGCCTTCAAGAGGAAGAGGGAAGGCGAGTACGAGAGAAGAAGCAGCAACAACCTCGTCGGTCAGGCTGGGAGAGAAGAAAAAAAAAGATCATGAAAAGAAGGAAAATGTAATCCGGTCGCGCGCGAAAGGTGGTAATTATCCCCCTAAACTCAATTATTTGGCACCCCCCCCCCTCCCCCCCCCTTCAGTTCCGTCCCGCTCTCCATCCAGACTCCCGCCTCCCGGGGGTCGCGCCGTCGCCGCCGGTCGGGTAGACGCCGACGGCGCGCGGCAAAACACGCGACAGGTGTCCCACATTCGCAGTCCTGTCCCGTCCCCACCCCACAGGGAGGCTGCTCCACGCTCCAGACTCGAGGACGGGATGAGAGCCCACGCCACCTTGGGCGGTACCGGGGAAGGGCCTAAGACAACATGACAGACCAAGTGATTTCTGGTCTTCCATTACGAGTTTCCTCTCGTGACAAAAGGCACGGCCAAGGCTGGAAGGAGCGAGGGGCCCCCCACTCCCATAGATGGTGTACACACGAGTAATTTGAGTAGGCGAGTAGGGGCGAGTAAAAGTGAGTAAAGGCGAGTAATAGTGAGTAAAGGCGAGTAGCGACGAGTATTGGCGAGTGATGAGTAAATGAGAGTAGCGATGAGTATGGCGAGTAGGGATGAGTAATGGCGAGTAGGGATGAGTAATGGCGAGTAGGGATGAGTAATGGCGAGTATTTTGCGTGTATTTTGCGTGAGTAATTGGAGAGTAATGGCGAGTAATTGGCGAGTAATGGCGAGTGATTGGCGAGTAATGGCGAGTAATGGCGAGTAATTGGCGAGTAATTGGCGAGTAATGGCGAGTAATTGGCGAGTATTGGCGAGTATTGGCGAGTAATGGCGAGTAATGGTGAGTAGGCGCGAGTAAGCACGAGTAGGCGCGAGTATTGGTGAGTAAGCGTGCGAGTAGGCGCGAGTAATTTTGGTCGTGTACACACGAGTATCGAAGTGGGGGACCCCTCGGGAAGGAGGCTTTCCGCGGGCTGCACTTTTCTTCAGCTAGTCACAGCACGTGGTACTTGTCACTTTTCTCCTACTAGTTACCAGTCACCAGGGGAAGGGGTTCCAGCATCCAGCTACTGGGGAAGTCACCGTCAGCCGCATTCACCCGCTCCTCCATTACTACCCCTCGAGTCTCTCCCTGAGGTGGCCGTTGGCGCGGCTTTCCGCCCGGCTGCTTCTCGCGCCTACGAAACGAAGAGTCTCTTTCCCACATCTATTTCGCTCTCACTTGCTCCGTTTCCACCCGCACCGTGGCGATGACCAACCAGATCCTTATCGGCGTGGCACCGTCCTTGCTCAATGACTGCCGCCCCCAATCAGCGTCACCTGCTGTGTCCACCTCTCAGCGGCCTTGTCATCCTGCCGCGCGGGGACACCCCGCCCCAACCCGCCGCGGTCAGGAGGGGTGCCGACATAAATCAACGCACGGCCACAGATTAACCGGAGAGGAAAACCTCTTCAAAATGCAAGCAATTAAGAAGGAGGGCTTCGGGGACGACGGAGAGGTGACGGGGCATACGAATTGGACGCCGTCGTATATGTGACTGTGTATGTTGCATGTGTGCGTGCACGCTCGGGCGAACCTCCATCGCCATGGCACACAAGATGTGTGATATTAAATGATGAAAAATTCCCCTTTCACTTCGAGTGTGACGAACGAATATTTACGCAACTACAAGTGTGCAGCAGCACTGTCACAATTTACTTACCAAAGTGAACACTGAGATGCCTCTTTCCCATCTTCCGCTCTACTATGGGTTCTTATGTACGAGGAAACTCTCAAATCTAAACACGCCAAGCCTCTCACTAACACACACATTAATCATTCCGGAAAAACAAGCAGAATCTGCACCAAAGTGAGGATGCCATGTCCGTGTCCATTTGTGCTTGGAAGCCACAAGCCAGTCAGCCCGGGGGGCGCTCACATCAATTAGGGGCTCTCTTTTTCCTGACAGTGTGCGGGTCCACCCACAACCACAGGGGCTGGGCGGGGACGAGACGGGGTGGGGTAGGGCGTGGCGGCGAGGCGGGCAGGGCAACGCTGCACGACTCAGCCCCAGCGTGCCCTACCTCACCCCGCCACGCCCAGATGCATGGTGCAGTGTAACGAGAGCGTGCATCGTGCAGGAAAGAGGGGGGAGGGGCTGGAGAGCCCGGCCCGGCTGGACCAGCAGCGCTTATACACAGAACTTGACGGAAAATGATTGTTATTATTAATTGGGAGGGAAGGGTGGGGCTCGAGGTGGGGCGCACAGGGGGGCCAAGGAGGCCCCTCGCAGAGCCCTAACGCACCGTGATGCCATTGCAAGCGCTCTTCGGGGCCCGCGCCGAGGGGTCCCCACTCTCCAAGAGGGTGTACTGTTCTTTGTACAAAGAGTTTCGCGTGTACTCGCAAGTATTAACGAGTTTTTGTGAGTGTTCACGAGTGTTGGTGAGTAATCACCAGTCTCATGCGAGTTTATTTTTTGATTTTCTTGCAAATATTGGTGAGTATTCGCGAGAAACTCGCGATTACTTGTTTTTCGTGTACAATGAGTAGTTTAGTGGGGGGCCCCTCGGCCCCTTAGCCCTGAGCAAAATGAAAAAGAATAAAAGACAAGGGAAACCATAAACAAAAAAATTATTTTGTAGTAAGTGGGGAACTCGTTCTTTCAAAATTCACTGGTTCCACTTTCATCTCAGAGTCATGGCATAGCTTTAAACAAACTGCGCACCGCGCTTTACAGGTGAAGTAGTTACCCTGGCAGGCCGTGGATGGGAGCACGAATATTGTTGGTAGATCTGTTAAGTGGTCCTTTTAATATGCTTGAGTAGTGACATAAAACATCTTCATAAACCAAATTCGTTTAAGACTGCTGATTTCAAATATATGTACAAATTATGATGCATCTCCGTGATTTTCAAATACATTTCCCAAAATGGCCAAAGAAGTTTTGGACGCGAACTTCGGATGAAATCACGAAAACTTTGTTGAGAGATCTCGAAATTTTCCTACCAAACCTGAAAAAAGGTTCAAATTATTATTTCAGACAAACGTTTCCGCTGGACAATGGTGCTACACAGGTAAAACATGTGTGAAAAATTATTGAACACTATGTGTTCAATCCATGACTTAGCACATTACATGGTGTTGAGATTAAGTAGACATTACATAATGATAGACTACAGACACTTGACAAGTGTAGTATTTTAGCACTCATGGACACACGCACCAGCCCTATAGAATCAATGGTAGGCTTCGAGTAGCTGCACACCAAGTGATATGCAGTTTACAAAACGTTTGCGAAGTGGAGAAAATAGCAAACTAATTGGAGTTTAGTGTACCTTGTTTCGAGTACCTTGCCGAACTTTCAGGAAGAACCTGGCTTTTCTTATGGGCAAGATGTGGAACCAAGGTACGGAACGTCGTTACTGATTCCGTACCAAAAACGGAAACCTTTCCGTACATCTCAACGTACCCCCCATTTTTTAACATTGAGTCTTATGGGGATAAGGTACGGAAACCAGGAACGGAGTAAACCGGAATCCAAAATTACGGCATTTTTCCGTAGCAGAGACCGTTATTATTTTTACCAGTGTGACCTCTAGAAGATTGATCTCTGGAGCTGCATTATTCAGAGGGAACTTTTTAGAAGTCCCTTGATCCTTGATTTTTTTCTCCCTGCCTACATGGAAGTAAAATTGCTTTGGCCATAGGAGATATTTGAGCACGGTCATTGTCTGCTTGAGGAGTAAATTGAACACCCTGTGTAGTGTAAACCTCAAAAGAAAATAACAAGAAATTAAACTGTTACAGTAATTTGTATACCAGTAAAAAAAGTTATCCTAATCAAACCAGTCCAAAAAAAAACTTTGGTTAGCAACCATAACAAAGAACTTACTTCAGCGCAAGGACTTTGATGATTCAGGAATAAGCCAGGCGACACTAGATGACAATTATTGTTGTATTCAGAAAGAGGAAAAGCGACATTCTCTGCCAGAGGATTGACTTCGACATCCCGTGAAAGCTGCAAAACATACAAAATAGATTTCAATTAATAACAGTATTGTATTAACAGCACAGTTTGCCTACAATCAGCACTTACATTTCAGAGAGTCTGACAAAATTAATGAACCTACATCTGCATCATGGGGACTGTCTTGAGTATGGAATAAGTCAGGGGACACTTGATGGGTATTGTTATTTCTGTCTGCTGAAGGCGAAGGAGTGGTCATTTGGCTGGGTGGGGTGGGGGTGGGAATTAGGTTGTCAAAATGGCATCAGCCATGGCAGTGAAATCGAAAGGAAATACTGCATCCGAGTCCAAAGCCTTCTCGTACCATAGCATGTATGCTGTTTCAGACACCAACCTACATGTGGTGATGAAATTAACTCTGTTATCATCAAATTTGAACCACCTACCGGAACAAGTCACACCTGTTAAGTTAGAAAAGTAACCCTTAAAATAAGTTAGTAACATTCAAGGTTTTACAGCAGTCACATGAAATTTATGATATTCTAAACCATAACTTGTAAGTCAACTAAATTAACAAAAAAGCACATAAGAAAGGGGGGGGGGGGGGTGCACTTACTTATCACCTCTCTGACAGAAAGAGAAGTAGTGCCCATTTGACGATTCGCCACTGTGGTTTTGGACAGCAATCAATTTATACTTTTGGTTTGTGTGGAGCTGACCAGCCACAGAACTTGTGATACCTAGAGTTAGATATCGAACGAAATCTCAGCCTTATTATATTTTACAAAACTTCATTCCAGGTAGTTGTGCAAATCTATGGTTAGAAACATTAACAGCCAGGATGAGAGAGCGTTGCTTTCGAGGCAAACAGTAAATATAATTCAAAAAATAAGCAACCTCTTCAACTGAATTATAAGAAGGGGAGGAAGTCTTCCAAGTTTGCACTGTACTTGCTGCGTTCCCTCGGTTCCCTGTCCCTTACAGCTGGGACATTTGCCGTATTATCATTGACTTGGAAAAATAAATTAAGACAGTCCTGCAATCACACAAATTTACCTATGGCTCCAACCAGGGAATAGAAAAAATAAACATATTACAGAATACAATAAGCAGAAAAATCAGCTTGTGTTCACACCATTTAGTAAGTACATTGTTTTCCAACATTAACGCTCAGGTGATTCGACAAATTGTCCAATCTAAAACTGTCATATGAACAGCATCTACATGTAACTCGGTTGCTTGTTTGAAAATGGCACAGTTGTGATAGAAACGACACACTGCTTCGGCTTTTGCAAAGTCCACCAGCAGATTTATTTTTATCGAGGGTGTCCTGTATTTCGATTATAATATCCATATCTGCAATTTGGGTGTTCGTTCTTTTTCTGAATTCGTACTGCTGAGGTGTAAAAAATTCGTTTTGGTCCAAGAAGAGGGTCATCCTTTTCCTAACTGCCATTTCCATTATTTTGGAATAGTAGGGAGGATCAAAATTGGTCGGTAGTTAGCACAGGAGGTTTTGGACCCTTTTTTAAACACAGAGAACACTCTAGATATTTTCATTTGACTTGGAACAATTCCATCTTGAGAGTATTTGTTGATGAGTGAAGGTTAATTTTAATTTTTACTTTCTTGAGAAGTTTGTTATGCTGTCCGGGGTGGCATTGCTTTTATTTTTCTACTGGTGTATTGGCTTGCCCACTTATTGTTCTGTAGTTGGGGAGTGAGTGAATATGCCATCTAGTTTTGGGATGCTCCCTAAGTATTTGTCCACTTCTTCATCATTGCATTGGTGGGCTTTATATTGGCCTAGCAGATCGTCAAAAGCTCCGGTAAAATAATTAACAAAGGCATTTGGTGTCTCCTCATCATTAACTGGGGTACCTTCAACAGTGACTTTGAACTCTTGACTTCTTCGCTCAGATTTGTTGTAAAGGACTTGGCTTGCTACTCTTCATAAAAAAACATTTCTCGGTCTCGCGGGTTTTCTATGATCTAGGAGTAGTTTTCATTCTTTTTCTTCTTTTTCATGGCTGCTGCAGCATTTCTTACCGATTCATAGTCCTTAATAATGATGGAATTGAACTTGTGCTTCTTTTTTTGGTGGTAAAGAGTTTCCTTCCACATGATGAGATTCAAATATTACTCGTCTATCCAGGGAACAGAGTTTTCTAGGGTTTCCCTATCTTCCAGTCTCCAAACTGTAGTGTTTTCCTTGACGCCTACATTAATATATTCAATTAAGCTTTGGTATGATACCTCGCCATTGTCGCTTTCTAGCGCTTTAAAAATTTGTGTGTCTAGATATTTGTTGAGCTTGTTTACATTTACCAATTTAAACGGTCTTTGTGAAGCGTTATTGTCTGGTTCCTTGGAGTTTGTGGTTGAGATAGGAAGGAAATTATGGTCGCTGAGATCATTTTGGATGTTGTCCATCTGTGTCTTGACTGCCATATTGTTGGAGTATAAATGATCTATAAGGGTGTTCCTTGTGGTGCCAAGCCTGGTTGGTATAGAGTTGCATATGGTAGCCATCGGAAGGTTTTGGTGGAGGTCATTTAATGCATCGGTATTGAAACCTCCAATTATGAAACTGTTTTTTGGCAATAAGTCTTCCAATAGTGGGGCTAGTTCAGCAATGAGGGTCTCCGTTATGTTGTTAGTAGAATTATAAATAAGCATTATAGTGGTCGAGATATTTTCTTAAATTATTGTCATCTACGAAACTTCAATCGAGGTAGCAGGTAGATTTTAGGCTTGGCAATTGATGGATAATTCACTTTGAGATGTTAAAAGCAAAATGAATTTGATACTGAAAAGCTTAATAATACTGAACCAAAAAATGTACCTTTGACTTTTTTATCTAACTAAGATTTGTATTCTAAATTAAACAACATTCAGTTAATAAAAAACCTTTAATAGGGTATTCCGCTGGAACGAAACCGGAACCTAAACTATAAGGCTCTTCGTAACTACAAGACTCAAGTGTGTGAGCAATAATAGGCACCCCTAACGGAGGCCTAAAATGGAAATGAAATACAAATAGGACAACTTTAACAGATGAGAGTACGTCGTCAATTTCAGCTGCGAAAACTGTTCTAGAAAGAATTTTCGATGTAGAAGCTGCGCAGAGCTATAGGGTACTCCGGGTCTCGGCCAGCCCGGAAGTAGAAGAAGAAAAATCTTCGGGCGCGGGTGAGAAGCGGGGCTGGGAGGGGTGTGTCCCCACCCGTCCTCTCTCCTCCCCGTGCCCGAAGAATTTTGTTCTTCTACTTCCGGGCTGGCCGAGCCCCGGAGTACCCTATATAATCAAAAAAGTTTGAGTTGCAAAATCCCTGTTGAAGCATGGCGACAGCGAACTTCATCGAACTTGCTTGCCTGCTTGCCATCGCAGTGCTGCCCAGGTTGTCGTTAAATCGGTCATCTGCATCCACGATGGTTAGCATTAGCGTCTTTTTTCTTTCACCCAGTAAATAGATAACAAAAGTTTATAAACAGCAAATTTGCGAGCTTTCGAATCGGATTTATAAAAGAGTAAGGGAGGGTGGGGCACCAACTGTCAGGGGCACATACTGTCAATGCGCTGCCCTGTCCAGACCGTTCAGTTTCTCATCCAGCTTTTCAGAGAAATCGCAACGTCTTGACACTTGAACTTGAATGCCTGAGATCGGTGACCCGAGGTTGACCGGTTTGGCGGCAAGAACCAAGTGAAGTTTTAATGTATGTAAATTTAGGTATGTTTCCATATTTTCAGTCTAAATAATCACCTGACACGCTCTTCTGGTGATCATTCGGGTCATAACGAACATTGTGTTTCATTCTTTACTACTTCTCGAATATATTGAGATCTTGTCCCGATCCCGGTATGACCTGGCACCCTTACAGGAGGGCGTGTCTGAGTAGGCTGCAGTTGGGGCAGGTCCTGTCAGTGCTTCTCGGGGCACATATTGTCACACTAAAATTGACATTTCTGATTAAAAAGGCTTACTGTAGTTGTTCTGAACGGTACACCAGTGACCTAAAGACTACTGGTAAGTGTCAACATATATTTTAGTGTAATTTTCATTAATTTTCGATCATGCTCTAAAAAAAGCTCTTAGAAAATGTGGTTTTGGTACTTTTCCGAGCAAAATGTTTTGTATCATTTCTTTACGATAAAAACTGGACTCAGAAGTGAAAATATTGTTCGAATTCAATCATAGCACGTCATTGATTACTGTGAGAACTCAAAAATTAATTTTTTGATAACTCGCGACCCATTTACACCAGCTGACAGTATGTGCCCCACTCGGGGCACTAACTGTCAATTTGCAGAGGTTGCTCTCTGTGTTTATTTCGCAATGCACGACAAAACTTTTATTGAAGGTCTCAATGTTTTTAAGTTCCTGAAGGTCCAATAGAGGTATATGAACCATCAGAACTTCAATGTCTCCACAACTCAGCCTTCTGGAACGGTTTTTACAAAAAGTGGCAGTATGTGCCCCACTCTCCCTTAACAAGGAGCTGGAGAGTTTCGCGCGCAGTCACGCCCGGTGACGGAGACGAGGGAGCCAGTTATCACGAGCGAGACGACAAAAAAAGGTAATAATGACACAAATAAAATAAAAATCACAGCCGTGGCGAGCGACCTGTCGAAAAATGACGAGAAGGGGTGACAGCCTGGCGACGGTCGAGAGGGGGAAGGGGGCAGGGGCCTTACACAGAAACTGTACAGCCCGGGGTATCAGTATTCCTGGAAACCTGAGCGGCCCGAGTCGTGTGGGTTGGGGTGGGGCAGGGCGGGGCGGGGCAGGCCTGCTGCGGGTGCTGCAGACGCTGCGGCGCATGGAAACTGATAGCGGTCATTACAAGGGTTGGTGAGAGGGAGAGCAGCGTATGGGCGTGAGCCACGTGAGATAAAGCGTCTGCTGAAGGTTTTCATAAAGTACTACAACGGGAGCGGAGGTGCTCGTGCAGCACACAGTGTACCTCCTAGTGTACGAAAGTGGTTCACTAGCAGGTGCGTCAACTTCCTTACTCTTCAAAGTGAGAAAAATTATTAAAATACATTTGCAGATGAGGGAACGCCCATCCACACATTTGTTGGCATTGCAAGTGTCTGCTGCATGTGCGTAGACATATTCTATCATAACTACACTGTTATTTAATTACTGTGACGTCACACCGCGTCACAATATTTCATGTGCAAAGTGTCACATTCTTTTGGTTATTATTATCACATCCGTTTAAATGTGTTTCGCATTATAAAGAATGTGACGCCACAGTAATTGATTTACAGTGATACAGTGGTCGTATCATTTGTAAACAGAAGTATTTAGTATAACGCAGCGGTTGCGGATAAACTTGAGAGACGCTCGTTCTCGTTACGTCTATTTCACATTCAAGTCGCAGTAATGGGTCGACAATTTTCAGTACAGAAATAAGCTTGTTTTGAGAAACGACGCCGATCTGCGACAGAGATGGGACCTGTGCCGGGAGGAGCCCTTCCCAACCGCACCACGCCACGGCACGACACGACGCGAGCGAGACGGACCAGCCTGTTTGTTGTTTCTCCTTCTACCTCTCGTTTGGCCGATTCTTCCCCCTTTTTATTATTTTTCCTTGCTCCGCTGCCCTCTTGGTTTATTTTGTCCCCCGGCCCGGCCCGCCCGGCCCGGCGGGGAGGCGTGGCTACGGTCGGACCGGGGCTGCGGGGGCCACGCCGGGCCACGCCGAGCCACGCTTGGACCACGCCGGGGCCACGCTGTAGTACGAGTAGCAGCTTTACGCGCCCTTTTTATTTTCCCCACCACGCAGCATGGGGGAAGGGGCGCGACCTGTGTGTCGCGCCCCTGCTGGTTCTGCATGGAGTCAGACAGAGACAGTCGCCTGGGGGGAGGGGGGCGACGCAGCAGGGGGACTCTGAGAGGGGACAGAGCAGGGGGCTGATGGGGGGGAGTGTCGTTTTCAAGCAGAGGGCCGGTCGTCGCCGTGGCGCGCTGAATTTGAAATGTTTGTGCTGTGAGGCCGGGGCTCTGTGCTTGGAACCAAGTAGTGCCCTACCGGCTGCTGCATGTGTTTACTCGGTTACTTTAACAGTGCAGGGCCCTACACTGTCAAGTCTTTTCGTAGATGATTTTATTTTTTGGGGGTTGGGCTTCAGCGTAGACCTGATTGCAAAGTTAGAAACTCCCGGTTGCTGTATCACAACAATGTCTATATTTCAGCAAGGCTTCTCGCTAGAGATGCTTCCCCTAATAGAAAAAAGTATCCCATTTTAGTCCCAAACACCAAATCCCAAATTAGTCCCGAATCCCAAATCCCGAAAACTTGCCAAAACGGGCCAAAACTGGGACTTGGGATTCTGGCTGGGGAACTCACAAATCCGTTCAGAATCCGACCCGGAGTCCCATGCATGTTTCGGCCGTGGCAACTGATAGGGCGTAGCTTCAAGTTACTATCCGATGACGTGCAAACCCATATAGTACACATTATCAGGGTTCTTCCCGACCATGTGATGACGCCTGACATCTTAAAAATTGCCTAGGAAACTTCCTTCACCAGTTTTGGAATACGTCTTAAAAAAGCTCGAGGGTGCAAAAAGGGAGTTGGGAGAGATTTCAAAAATGGGGGATTAAAAGGGGATTATGTGCACTGTAAAAAATAATGTTGTTGGTTAACAACATATTGTTGTTAATTTTTTAACTGACTGTTATTGTTAATTAACAACACTGGTTGTTGGGTAACTGCAATGTTTGTTTGAGAAAAATTAAAACAACTATTTTAAATAGTTCTGCGACTCTAAACATCTAATGTATACCTTGAGAAAAATATTGACCCTTCAACGATACTTGTTGTTACATAATTAACATTGTTATTTTTCAACAATAAACGTCACTTAAAAAATTAACAACAAATTCCCTGTTTTCCAACAACCTTTTTTTCACAGTGTGAAATTCCGAATCAATCCTGTTTTAGTCCCTCAAAAGACAAGGGATTATCTTGGTACTGAACTGGGGCCAATATGGGAGTTTCGCTTCTATTAGGGTCCGCATCCTTCGCGGCAAAAGTATCATTGCCCGTGGCACTCTCCCTTTCCTTCTCTGCACAGGTGCGGTATTGGCCCCAGCATGCACAGATACGCACGCACACGAGCACACACAAAGGTGCGCGCGCGCGCGCGCGCGCACACACACACACACACACCATACGGCGACCTTTTAAACTTCGACTGCCTCAGCCACCACCACAACCCCCTTAGCGTGTCTGGCTTGTCTAGCCTACCCCCTCCCACCCCCACCCACCTCTGCCGACGCCCCCGACCACTCCGCTTTTCTTGTTCGTTTTACAACCGTCTCCTGAGCCCCTTGCCTCCTCTCCCCTACGCTCGTTTCTTTTCGTTTTTCTCTTTTACGCTACGCTTACGTCGTAGTACCTTTGGGTGAGGTGGGGCTGGGAGGGGAAGGGGGCTAGACTACACAGGGCGCCCCTATCCAGACCCACCCGCCCCAGCCCCGCCCTCGGCCCTGCCCTGGCCTTTAGGGTCCCCGGCGTGGCAGGGCGTGTCGGGCCAAGGCGTGGCCCTTTGGGTGCAGGGCTGCTGACCTACAGCCTGCCCCAAAAGCTACAATACGATCAGATCAGTGCCGCGGCCCCCAGGCAGGGCGGGGTCCCCGGGGGGCGCGCTGTCCGCGAGGTGACTTGCGCGCCCCCGTCGTCGGGCACACCCAGCAAAGGAGATAAGCCCCGAGCGTTAAACGCACTTAGAGGGACATCACTGGGCGGCGGGCTGACGTCGTGACTAACGCGGCGTAAAGTAACGAGTCCATTGTGCACGACAGGTAAAGCCGCAGGCACAAGCAGATCGAAACAGAACCACGGGCAAGCCATTCTACCCGCCTTCTCCGCTAATATAGCCACATGTTTTCCCTATCTTTTCCGTCAATCCTGCTGTTTGGGGAAAAGAAAAATGAAGCCACAAATCTGGCAACAGTCCCACCGGCCTGCCCGCCCCGCCTAGGGTAGTGGGGCCTCAAACAGGTGGCCCTGTCCACTGGGCGATCCCCCCGGAGCGAGCGGAGCGCTGCCCTGCCCTATCCCATCGTATCGACGAGACGAACACGGCTCGTCCGTCCGTCCCGCCCCGGCAGGAGGTAGGGAGACTCGGGGGACCCAACCCTTCCAGACACGGATAGGACCTTTCAGATTGGAAAATAAGAACCACTACTTGACACGACGGACACTCACACACACACACACGGGGAAAAAAGAAAAAGGAAAGGCAACAGGGGACCCGGGTATATTAGCGTCTCTGCGTTTAATATTAGTATGACATGTCACCCAGATTCACACATCGACCAACATTGTACCGGGTGTTTCTTTGAATGCGGAACAGTGTTGTGGGATTGCACACTCGCCAGCGCTGCAGGGGCCATGGCGCGCCTTACGGGCGAATGATGTAGGCAAACCCGCAACACTGTTACGCATTCTAAGAAACACCCGGTACACTGGATCTTAAAGAATATTTAACCGATCACTTATTTAGTTCAGGACTCAATGAGAGAAATCCATGCCAAGGAAAGGGGGAGTTAGAAAGCATACAATTCGAAAAGCTGGATGTGATTTTACGGAGATCAGGAGCCGCATTCACCCTCGTCAGATCCCAGGAGCTTTGATGAGGCCTGCCTGCAGTAGAGAGGGAGGAGGGGAGACGCTTCCAAATAATGAACATTCAGCTGACGTACAGGTAATTACATTACTAGACAGTTGGTACGAAACTGTTCAGAAAGGTGTCATCATCTTGAAACTTTAGGCTACCTGCTGTCTCGGCATTTGGTGATATTCCGAATGTAGGCGATTGCAGACTCAAATTATTTAAATTCTGTCAACCAGCCAGTGTCCCGCTCCCCGCTGGGTTGGATGGGTAGCGATGGATGGATTGGAGATACGTCTTTTACGATTAGTCTTCACGAGCTCGTACACCCCCATCCCCCTCCTCAATGCAAGTAGTATAACTGGTACTGGCTACCGGTTATCTACCTTCCAGGGGCAGCCCTTTCTTCCTGGGGCAGCATATTTTTTCACTGACACTGGCTGACACTGGCTACCGGTTGACACTGGCTACCGGTTATCTACCTTCCCAGTGGCAGCCTTTTCTTCACAAAATAACTGACACTGGCTACCGGTTATCCGTCTTCCAGGGACAGCCTATTTGTTCACAGTATATCTGACACTACCTACCGGTTATATCTGCCTTCCAGGGGCAACCTATTTGTTCACAGTATATCTGACACTGGCTACCGGTTATATCTGCCTTCCAGGGGCAACGTATTATTTCGCAGTATTACTGACACTGAGTCCCGGTTTCATCTACCGTCTTGGGGGACAAGCTATTTTAAAATCTGGTCTGTCTTCCTTTAGAGCCGGCTGACACCGGTAGTCGATTTTAATTTTTGTCATCCTATTTATCAGGTTTCTATTTTTTTCCGTTTTGTCTACTGATATTGAATAAGAGAACAAAAAAAAATTTTTTTCAAGTTATTTTTAGTAAGCAAATAAAAATGCTTGCGAAGTTCAAACACAGACGTAGAAACGAAAATATAATGATAATTTTTGTGCACGCTCAAATCAAAATAATAATATAAACACTTTTGTATATATACTAGTGGAAAATAGGCATATCGATCATTTCTTATGTGCAAACTGTGCAAACAACATGGATTTGCGTTTTTCACACCCCGTCCAATGTTTTAGTTTGTGCACCCAGTGGTGGGGGAAAGACACATTTGGTTAAAAGAGTCGTAGAAAATCGATACAACATGTTTAATGTTTCCTTTGTAAAAGTTGTGTGGTATTATAGTGAGTATCAAGATGCTTATGACGAACTTGCACAGAAACATGGAGTAGAATTTATAGAGGGAGCACCATCAATGGATCACTTCCCGTCAGGGGAAAAACCTAAATTGGTCATCGTTGACGATTTTTTGGACCAGATTAAAAACCCTGAATTCCTGAAAATTGCGATAAAGGGGTCTCACCATCGAAATTTGAGTTTCTGGTTTTTAACTCAAGCCTTGTTTCCACCGAACTTCAGACAAATAAGTTTGCAGGCGCATTATGTGATTCTGTTAAAATCTCCACGTGATATTCAACAAATCAGAACCCTTGCACTGCAGGTGGACCCAGCGAATTGGAGAGGAATGCTAGAAGCATATTTAGACGCTACTCAAGAAGGACACTCATACATATTATTTGATTTTCACGTGAGACAACAAGACCACCTTCGCTTGAGAACACACATTTTCCCTGGTGAAAACACAGTCGTATACATTCCAAATGGAAAGTATAAAAAGTCACTCATTTTCCAAAAGTAGGCATTGTTGAACAATGCGTCAAAGACGCCACTACACTCTTTAGGGAAGAAAATGGCTCTGTCCAAAAGACAAGAACACAAAGATTTACTTCGCGTACTTCAGCGTGCAAGACCTTCCGTGCGTAAAAGCCATATTAAAAGAGGCTGATAAGGCTCTTGTGTATTCAATTTGTGAGCTTTGTGAAAATACTTTATGTGGAAACGTACCGTTAACACCAACACAGATACAAAAACTTAAGAAACATAAAACTGTTCTCAAAAAGCTTGCAAAACGCGGAGAATCTTGGATAAAGAAAAAGAAGGCCCTAACCCAAGAAGGTGGTGCATTTTTGCCATTACTTTTGAGCGCTCTAGCTCCCGTAATTGGAAACCTTATTTTTGGCAAATAAATCGGCATGGAGCACTGTAAAAAATTAGTGCTTGTCCCCCATGAAACTGTAGCAAAATTACAGGAAAAAAATCCAGTAGAACGCACACCTGAAGTGGTCATGAATGACTTAGACAGAGAAATGCAACATATTTTAAAACAAAAAGCAGAAGACAGAGAAAAGTGGAAGTTGTATGAACAGGCTCTTCAAAAGTACTTGTATTTTGTAAATGAAAGAAAAAAACCAATAGAATTGTATGTGCCAGACTTGGGAAGCTCCAATCACGAAACCACATTGAAGCAGAAATTGTTATCTATTACACCTAGAAAATTTCAAGAATCCGCCGCTTATTTGTTAGATCATTTGTCTACACAAGAAGCCAAAAAGTTTATAAGCTGGGATGAAAATGGAAGGACTTTAGTTGGAAATCAGACGTTGCCGAGCATCATAGATCTAGTTTCTGATGCCGTACGCACCCGAGATTCACCAAAAATAAACAAGTGGGAAACGTTTGCAACCGTACTTAAATCACTCGGCACACCCCTCGAAATTATAGGAAACAAAAAATATAAGGAAGTGTTACAGTCCCAAGGTGGATCAGGTCTTGTACCACACCATGCCAGCTACACAGACAAAACAGCCATCCATAAGCACAAGAAAAACAATACACAATCAAAACGGATCAGAAACACTAACTGGAAACGATGGAATTGACAGCATTTTTAAAAACACGCGTCACCCAGCGGGATTTAGTAATGTAGAACGACTCAAAAATGCTTCAAACTCACATAGGAACCAAATTGTTGAATACCTCCAAGGACAGGACGCTTACACACTTCATAAACGGGCAAGGCGCACGTTTCCACGAAATGTTACATATGCTGACAATATTGATGATTGTTGGCAGGCAGACTTGGCGGATTTTAGTGCGTTGAAGGACGACAATCAGAAGACTAAATTTATTCTTTGTGTCATTGACGTATTTTCTCGATTTGCTTGGACCGTACCGGTATTAAACAAACAAGCATTGACAATTAAGCACGCATTTGAAACTCTTTTTAAGAATACGACAAGGAGGCCAACTCGATTAATAACAGACAAAGGAGGAGAATTAAAAAACAAGACACTGAAACAATTTTTACAGGAGCACGGTATAGACTATGCACACACAAACAACCCGGATACGAAATGTTCCGTTGTAGAAAGATTTATCGGAACTTTAAGAATGTGGATGCAGAAAGTGTTTACTCACAGAGAAAGTTACGAATACACGAACGGGGTTTTAGATGATGTAACACATGCTTACAACAACAAAAGGCACAGTGCTTTGAAAATGACTCCAACACAAGCAAGCGACCCTAAACGGGTGCTTGAAGTGTATCATAATCTTTATGGGAAAAAATTAAATAGAAAGCAGGTTTCTCCAAAATTAAAAGTGGGGGACTATGTGCGAATCTCGAGAGAAAAAAAGCGTTTCGAGAAAGGGTGCACATGGAATTGGTCAGAGGAAATTTTCAAAATAACAAGGGTGATCCCACATGCACAACCCGTTTATCGAATAGCTGATTTAGACAATAATGAAGAACTCGAGGGAACATTTTACTCCTGGGAACTAAGTCCTGTGAAAAAGCCGGAGATGTTTAAAATTGCATATATAGTCAAAACCCGAGGGAAAGGTCCCAGAAAAGAAGTTTTTGTCCACTGGAGAGGTTACCCGGAGTCCTCTCGCTCATGGATACTGGCAAAAGATCTCACAACAACATGATGGATTTTTATATGGTGCTTCCTAGTAATTCAAGCCCACAAGTTTACCCCGAAAATAAAACCTCAAACTTTAAAATTCAACTCTCAGAGCGAGTTGAACTGCGCGCTAACTGGGAAGTGGCCCTCATGGAACTTAACTATCCAAACACAATCAAACAAGTTTCAGAGGGTGAAAACGCAATAAGAATTTGTTTCGCAAACGGCGAAGAAAAATCATTTCTGGTGAGACCCGGACACTACATCACGAAAGAAAACTTGTTGTATGCCTTGCACGAAACGTTAACACCCATCGAGGAACTACCAGACGGACGCGGAAGATCTAGCGTCGTAGAACTGACAGCAGAAGGCTACATTTTGTTTCATCCCTTTAAAAGTACACCAGATGCCAAATACACATTTTCGCCACTCCTGGCCAATCAACTTGGGTTGCTCCACTCAGGCCCTTATTCAACAAACACAGAACTTTTAGGAACTTACCCAGTTGACACAAGTTTGGGAGTAGCACCGCAGCTGTTTGTGTATTTGGACATAATTGAAGACCAAATTGTGGGACACACACGAGCTCCGCTGCTACGAACTATTCCAGTCGAAACGCGAAAAACATATGGGGGAATGACTACTTATCGATGTGACCCACCAATCTACTTTAAACTGAAGACAAAATCGTTTGACACCTTAGAAATAAATATAAGAACGCACACTGGGAAATTCACACCATTTGATCACGGAACTTCAACGCTTTTGTGTCACTTTAGACGGTGCGGTTAACAGAAGCATGTCCCACATTGAAGAATATTACGTTCAACAGGCCCAAACAGGGTCTGGTATGGGTTATTTTGCGGGGTCATCCACACAGAAGGGAGCAGGGATCGGGAGTCTGCTAGGGGGACTGTTTCGCAGTATTTTTCCATTCTTGAAACAAGGTGCCAGTGTGGTAGGGCGCGAGGCTCTTCGAGCTGGAAGCCACATACTAGCAGACGCCGCGTCTGGGGATGTACCACTGAATACCAGTTTAAAACAGCACCTTTCAGAAGCAGGCCGAAATCTAGTTAGTAGGATGAGTGGAAATGGTATAAAGCGAAGGAAAGCCGAGGTATATTTTCAGTCTTTGCGCGAACCTCGCACAGGAAAGACACAAAAGAGGTCAAAGCCAGACCCAGGACACATTTTTTAAAATGTCATTTTTACACAATGCCTCTGTTGAGGCCCTTCGAACAGAACTTGATTTATGGGCGATACCACCGACACAAACAGTATTAGAGGGTGGACAATGGATACCCTACAAACCTATCACAAGTATTGATCAGTCAAACACCGTAGAATTTTGTGTACCAGGTACAGGGAATGAGTATATTGACCCAGCACACACATTGCTTCAAGTCAGAGGAAAAATTGTGGATTCACAGGACTTGGATTTTACGGCGGATGACAAAAATGAAGCCACGCCTATAAACTATCTGTTACATTCGCTTTGGAGTCAAGTAGACGTTTCATTGAATCAGAAAGTGATTTCACAGTCTGCGATGACTTATCCGTACAGAAGTTACATTGAATCACTCCTTGCCTACGACGCGCCAGCTAAAAACTCACACATGTCGATGCGAATGTGGTACAAAGACACAGCAGGATACATGGATGAAGTAAAACCACAAAACAACGAGGGACTGAAAGCACGCCATGAACTAACCAAAAACAGTAAGATGTTTGAGGTTATGGGACCAATTCATAGTGATTTCTTCAATCAAGATCGATTTCTTTTAAATAACGTGGAATTGCGAATAAAACTCACTCGACAACGTGATCCCTTCGTGCTCATGTCAACATTTCAAAACGAAAAGCTGCTCATTCTGGATGCTACTCTCCTCGTGCGAAAAGTACGGATATCACCCACGGTGCTACTTGGTCATGCAGCGGCATTAGAGAAAGCACCCGCAAAATACCCTCTGACCAGAGTTGATTTGAAAACCATAACCATTCCTGCAGGACTTCAAGACAAAACCATTTCAAATTTGCACCTCGGACAAATTCCAAAAAGAATAATCATTGGATTTGTTACCAATCAAGCCTTCAACGGACATTACCAAAGCAATCCTTACAATTTTCAACATTTTAATCTAAATTATTTAAGCTTGTTTGTTGACACACAACAAATCCCAGCACAGCCCCTTACACCAGACTTTGAACGCAATTTGCATATTGACGCATATAACACGCTATTCAGTGGCACCGGTATACATTGGAAGGATGAAGGGAACGATATAACGTATGCAGAATATCCTCGGGGGTATACATTGTACGCATTTGATATTTCCCAAGACTTGTCGGCAAACGAAAGCCATTGGAACTTGCAGCGCCAAGGCATTGTGCGAATGGAAGTAAAATTTGCAAAACCATTAACAACAGCAGTAAACTGTATCGTTTTCTCGGAATTCAATAACCTTATAGAAATCGATAAGAATCGAAACGTGGTCGTTGACTTCGGTGTTTGAAAAAAATGGATGGGTACACATTGGAGGCGGTCCTTCTAAAAGATCCCCACGCCGCACCGTACTTTGCGGGGGTGTTTGCGTCTGACACTTTGCCACGCACCATTCAACAGAAACCTGCACTCATCATAGTGAATACGGATCCAATCAAAAAGCCGGGTGCCCACTGGCAAGCGATCTATTTGGGGTGTTACGGACGAGGTGAACACTTTTGCTCTTATGGACTGGGGCCATATGTACCAAAAATAAGGCAGTTCATGGATCGTCAATGTTCGCTCTGGAAGAAAAACACTATAGATTTACAATCAATTGATTCAGCCGTTTGTGGACAATATTGTACCATGTACCTCTTGTTTAAGGCGCATGGTTTCTCCATGCAAGAATTTTTATCTTATTTTACAACTGATTGTAATCAAAATGACGAAATGGTCAACAAAATGTTCCAACGATATGCCAAAAATGTAAAACTTTGTGACGATGTACTACCAAAAAAAGCACAAACATGTTGTAACAAGAGAATATGTAAAAAAAATTAATAAAACACAAAACCAATGTATGGTGAAATTATTTAGTTCCCAATCCCCCCCCCTCCCCTAAAAAAAATCCGTGCACGCATGTCCAAAGAGAGGAACACGCATTAAGGTGCACTCATGACGCGAATAGAACAGCCCACGCCCTCACTCGGAGCACGGACGAACACAGTCCAGCGGAGACGGTACGCGATACTAGCGCCTACGAGTCATGTGTCATGTCCTTGACGAGCCGGGCCGGGGGAACGGGGCGGGGCCGCGTAGGGCACGGCGGGACGATGCGTCGGACCGGTGGCCGGGGCGGCGCGGGGCGCGGGGCGGCGGCGCGGGGCTGCAGCGCGGGGCGGCGGCGCGGGGCGGCGGCGCGGGGCGGCGGCGCGGGGCGGCGGCGCGGG
The DNA here is from genome assembly GCA_029379305.1 of Frankliniella fusca. Lineage (NCBI taxonomy): Eukaryota > Metazoa > Arthropoda > Insecta > Thysanoptera > Thripidae > Frankliniella > Frankliniella fusca. The sequence goes on along the minus strand of JAHWGI010000222.1, from coordinate 111,632 downwards.
GCGGCGGCGCGGGGCGGCGGCGCGGGGCGGCAGCGCGGGGCGGCGACGAGTGGGAGACCTAAAATCTAGTACAAATTCAGAAACACGTTGAAGACCCGACCTAGCTCTGCGGCTGCGACACAAGGTCAGGGCCCCGAGAAGGAAGGACTCCAGTTACAGTATACAAACCGAGTGGGATCACTAGCAAGCCCAGACACGCGCCAGCACCGCAAGGCGACGGAGCTATAGGCTCACACTTTGGGAAAAAAAATGAACAATTCATATGATACAAAAAATGCACAAGACAGCTTCCAAACTGAAATGTTTATATTTTTATTATTTGCAATATTATCTTTTATCTTTAGTTGTTTTGATTTCTTCTGTCAAACTTCGCGCCGAAATGAAACCACATATGTTCATCAGTCAAGTCAGTCCAATATTGATTCATCGTCAGAGACAAATACAAACGCAGAAGACGGAGGAGCAGGCGAAACGGATGAGATAAGGCCTACGACGCCCGCGGCCGCGCCTGCGGTGACGTGAAAGGAGGATGGGGAGACAAGGGGGAGATAGGGAATGCCCACGTGCATCATCAAGCGAGTAGAAGAAGAGGGGGCCACGCAGAGGTGGGGGACAACGCCAGGAGCCTGAGAGGAGAGGAGAAGTGAGCGGCGTATGGGAGGGGTAGGGAATGACCAAGTGCAGCGCCAATCAAGTTGAAGACGAGAGGGGAACGGGGCATAGAGCAGAACTCGGCCCGGCGGACGAGGACCGCACGAGGGGAAATACAGGACGAACAGTATGCTGTGCGCTCGTTAGATGAGGGCCTCTGCGGGGAGGCGGGGAGGGGAAAGGGGGAAGGCAAGACTCGTGGACCTACGGAGGGGGTCTCTACACGGCAAGGCGAGTGGGGGAGACAGGGAAAGTGGGGAACACGGCCCGGCGGCTGAAGACCGCACGAGGGGAAATGCAAGGCAGACGGTATGACTCACTAGCGCCCTCATGACAAGATCACAAAGAAAACGGGGGGGGGAACGAGGCATGGAAGGGAGCTCTGTCAGGGGGTGGGGGTACCAAACGCAAGCAGCAAGGAAGGGGAATGACCAGAGTCAGCGAGACCGGACAAGGCGGCCGAGCCGCCGAGGCCGGTAGGTCCAGTGTTAGCGACTTCATAAAAGTCGCCAGCGCTGAGGCAGACGGCACAGTCTAAACGCACACTCCACTCCACCACACAACTCCAAACACAGCAGATGGACAGACGGGAGAAAACTAATCACTGGGACTAGTGGAACACACCTCCACCACAGATACAAGAAGACAGACAGGAAGAAACTAAGGGACACACCACGACCACTGAAACAAGAAGACGAACAAATCGTTTGAAGTGTTACATGTCAATAAATTCATATGCGGTTTGAAATATTATGTAATCAAATTATAAAATATAATCAGTGTATTTAATAAATTTCATAGCAAGTAAAAATACCTCTGAAAGATGTTTTATTTTCCTCATCGATGTTCGATATCGATTTCCGACATTGATATTCAAAACGGGAAAAAAATGGGAGAAGTGATGATAAGTAGGTTGACACTAATTAAAATCGACTGCTATAGTCGTATCAACCCAAAAGGAAAGGAGACCAGATTTTTTAATAGCTTGCCCCCTGGAAGGTAGATACCGGTAGCCAGTGTCAGGCTGACCCCATGTTGCCCCTGGAACGTAGATAAAACCGGTAGCCAGTGTCAGTCATTCTGTGATTTTTAAAAAAATGCTGTCCCTGAAATAACCGGGACATAGTGTCAGTTCTACTTTGAAAAAAAAAACGGGTTCTCCTAAAAAAAGAAAACAGGCACAAATATGTTGTAACAAAAGAAAATGATTTTAAAAAATCAATTTAGAAAATCAATAATTTTTTTAAAAAATACGGTTTTTGGGTTGAAGTTATTTAATTGAAATTCCTAAATCCTTTTAAAAAAAGCGCGTGATTGATACGCAAAAAGTCTGCGCTCACGCCATTTAGGTAACCCCCAGGAGGTAGGCAACCACCCTCGCAACAACTTTGCGCTCACGCCATGTATATAACCCCCAGAAGGTAGGCAACCTGAAGAGTAAAAACCGGTAGCCAGTGTCAGCCAGTGTCAGTGAAAAAATATGCTGCCCCTGGCAGAAAAGGCTGCCCCTGGAAGGTAGATAACCGGTAGCCAGTACCAGTTATACTACTAATGCATGTTCCCTACACCACCTGTGTCACAAATCCTATACCCTGCGTGAAATAAGGGATTCTGGCTGGCTCTAATTCTAAATATAGATAATAAAAAGCTAGGTACGGCACTTACGTAAGACGGTGAAATCGAAAATTGACATGTCACTGCTGCAGGCAGCATACTTCTTGACCACGAAATTCCTGAAAAATAAAATAAAACACAGTTCAAACTGTTGACAATCCACCTTCCCACGACTACAGAGTACATTTCCGTGAAGCAAACTTGCAGAAGGTAGAGCACACAGAGGTAGGACGTCAGAGAGAAACCCGGATGAACAATGAGCCGATAGCAAGAGACACAGGGACGAGGTACCGACCTGCCCGTCGATACTATCGAATTGTGTTACATGTAATCGTCATGGTGATGCTGGTGGTGATTTATGATGATGGAAAGGCCCCGGCACAACCCCGCCATCGAATCAAATCAGGCGAGTCACTGTCATTGTGTGGGCGTGGAAGTGGAGTATCAAAGGGAGGGGGGGGGGGCGGTCACTTGGAAACCCAAAGGTGTAAATTTCCATTCTTGCATTTGAACAAGTGAACTTCGCTACCTACAATGCAAACAAATGGGCCAAGCCCAGGAGAGGACCTGTGTACCAAGCCACACCTGGTCTGCTGGTCTGTGGGCGGCCGCACGCCAACGCACACGCGCAGGCAGACGTGCTAATCCTGCGCGAAACACATTGTCCACGTGCTATGACGGAAGCTCGCGCAAACATTTGAACCAGCGACACGTCAGCACCGTGTGTGTTGATGGGGTGCGGGTACAGGGGGGTACAGGGGGCACAACCCCAAGAGATGTCAAATGCACGCTGTTTGCTCTTTGTGGTACCTCCAGACTCTCGACTTGCTGATCTGAGCCCGATTCCTCTGAGGTGCGGAGGGAGCGGTTAGGGGGGAGGGGGGAGGCACTACCGCCTGCCGCAGCCGCCTGCTCGATTCGACTCCCCTCGACTGTCCGAGGCGCAAGCAGGTCTGCAGGGGGAGGAGTGAGAAGCGCTCGCCTGATTCCCAGAACAACGAAGCGTTTTCCCCGAAAGCGTACAGAATCACGATATGCCCTGATGAGGCTTGGGGGAGCAGGTCCGCCCTCTGAAAGTGTGACGGGCACAAACACACGTGTCATGGTAAGTTTCTGAGAAGTGCAGTCACGAATATGCATTTAATAAGAGAAAAAGTAAAACTACTATGCCGGAAAGTGTACGTAATAATGTCGTTTAACTGAAATTTGGAGATTTTTTTCACAAATATGAGCATTAGCATTGAGTGCAAAAACATTTCCGCACACCAACAAACGTTTCAGCAGTTTCAGCCATCTTTAGTTGAAAGATATTTTGCAAACTCGGATTTTCAGTTCAATAATGCGAGAGGTAATTTTATGGTAAGTGGGAAAAGGCGTAACAACAGACAGTGCAGAGATTACCAACTTCGCTCATTTGTAAGTCTCGGCAGGTCATCGAGTTGTGGCCGAGAAAAACGGAGAACCACACCACGAATACGTTTCCAGTCTTTACGAGTGGGGCATGCCAATGGGTAACGGGTCGGCCAGCCCCGCCCCACCCCACTGGACCTCTGGAAGAACATCATGACCATCAGCATCAACTGGTCATAACAGACAGCCAGGACAGTATATAGGGCATAAAAGCACCCCTGCCCGCGTCTCTTGTGTTCTAGTGTGCGGAAGAGTAGTGAAGGGGCCGCAAGGGCCGCCACGCTTCGCCACAACTGCAAAGGGAAGAGCGAGGTGAAGCTGCAAAAACATGACTGCCCGCTCGGTCAGCGAACTCCAGGCAAGGAGACAGGCAGGCAGGCTGGCAGGCAGGCAGGCAGGCAGGCAGGCAGGCAGGCAGGCAGGCAGGCAGGCAGGCAGGCAGGGGCCCTGGAGGCTCCAGGAGGACGTGTCGCGCGTCGGGTGCTAAAAGCCCCAGGGCGTGCTCCTCCCTCCCTTCCCCCGTCCAACTCATCCTTCTACCAAGCGTACTCCGCGTCAAAAACTCTCGTATAGGCGCGGCCTCTGCTCTGATAAATTTCTTCAAAACAGCCACAAAGAGGAAAAATAACTGAGAAATGCAGGGTTTTAATACTCAGATTCTGCCCCAACCCCCTTCCCCGCACATAAATACCAACAGGAATGGTGATATCGCCCAAACCACACGAGGTGAAATATTCCTCCTCGGTTATAGGCAATGTCCTTCACTTTGCTTTTGGACCTGAGGTTAGCACAAAGTAAGGGAGATAGGAAAGAGGGGGGGGGGGGTGAAGCACATTACGGTATACGATCTCAGCGCGAGCAGCTTGGTTTTGAGCAAACCAGGGGCCCTCTCTTTCTCGGCCCAAGTGTACACACGTACACACTCACTCACACACACTCACAGTACGGGTCCGTCGTACGGCCGCTTGTTTGGGTACCTCAGACACGTCCTGGCTCGGCCCCCCCTCCACCCCTCCCAGCACTTCTAACCCTGCTGGCTGGCTGGCTGGTCCCTTTCCAGACCTGATGATGCCTTCGTCCTCCTCTCCTTATCATATTTTCCCCCTCCTCTTTTCTTGTTGTCGTATTCGTTTTTGGTGACGACTCCAGGCTGAGGCTGGCTTGGCCCTCCAGCACAGGAGTCACTGACCTCCGTTCAAAACACTGCACTGGTGGGCAGCCTCTTTGCGGCCTGCCTAATCGAAAAACCTGGGTCATAAGTTTGACGATTTTCGGACCGCGCTGACGCTACGTCCCGTAGAAATTCAAAGATTGAACTGCACATCTCGAAGTGTCAAACTGAAGAGCACTCGTAATATTTAAGGCCGTTCCGAATGCTTATAGGAGTTTAACTACAAAACTAAGCACATAAAAGTAATGTACAAATAAAATTCTACACTGAGGGCGTTGAAGTCAAGGGTTTTATTGGGATTAATACAATGAAGTATTTGAATTTCAAAATACACTGGAAAAACAAAGGTAGGACGAGAAGGGTTTTAATGCCTTTTCCAAGGCATTAAAAATTAGCACCCCTGCAAATGCATTAAAACTGCGCAAAGGTGTTAAATTTTAATGCCTTTGGACAATTTCGTGCCTTTGCAAAGGCATTAAAATTTCACACCCCTAGAAAGGTATTAAGTCATACCTTTGTTTTTCCAGTGTAATCTTTCATGATAGACGCCAAACTCAAAGGAGAACAATTCAGATTTTAGTGAGAAATTTGAATCACACGTATTCGTTTTCACACTATACATCATTGGGTGATACAAACCTGTCTTGCTCTAGAATGGCTATACAAAACTGTTACATGTCAAAATTTGGTGATATGTCTTGCCAGCTGAGTCGCAGTGCACTATTTTGGAGACCTGAACGCCCGCGGTGTTCGTAAAGGGTAAGCCGGATCGTCCGGAGGAACTAAATTGTGATTTCGTCGCTTCGGATGTCTGTGTCTGCGCCAACATGTGTCTCACTAATGGAAAAGAAAGATTTACTCACTCTCCGAAGAGAAGAATTCTGACAGGATGCAAACCAAATCATTCTAGTAAGGGAATTCAAGTAAATCCTTCGTGACGCTATGAGGAGAAAAGCTCTTAATGCAAATCAACTGTTCGAAAAAAATTCTAAAACAGTTCAAAACAATTCCGCTGGATTAAAAATAATTTCTTTACAATACACAGCATAAAAAGTAAGGTTCGACAGCTCAGAAACTTTTCCGGAAAAAAATTGCTAACTATCCACTTTTTCTTGTTTTGGAAAAAAAAACTCCTGAGGGTCGTAAACATTGGATAAATTGAAAAAAAAAATGCTTCAATTGTGTTAAAACACACTTTTTGGTATATGTCCATGATCCAGAACGGTGGCAAACGCTTTCTGCGTGGGTTAAAAATATGTGGATAACCAAAATTCACTAAAAGTTTGAAGATTTTCTAAGTCAAATTTCGATATTTATTAACATCATGTGTCGAATCTTGAAATTTCCACGATACTGACCCGTTTACAACTTTGCATACGAGCAGAGGCTGAAGGAACGTAATAAGACCGTTTCGTATCGTTGTTGGTATCACAAACGCATATTGACAATTATTTTTTTTTCAATTTTTCCAAAAATTTAATAAAAAAAATGGCAAAAAAATTTGGAAAAATACGAACCTTCAATAAAAGTTTATCTCAGAATGTTATAGAGTACCTGAGTAAAATATGCCTTATTTGATAGTAATGAGTGTAGTGCTGCCCCCAGGGTGTTTCGACTTGACAGTTTTTATTTAGGGGCAGCTACGTGACGTGTGTGCGCCCAGAGGGGTGTTTGGGCCAGCGACCGGGCGGCAGCGCACCCTGGCAGCGGACGCTGAAAAGAGGAAGGGCAAGGGCCAATGACCCTGATCAGGGTTCTTACCGTACACCACCGCACGAGCCCTTCGGCCTGCCACACCCGGCACAGCCACTTCGCTAATAATTTCGTCGGGTACCGTTGGCCCTTTGTGTAGGGCGTTGCAAGGGCGTGCTGGACCATCTTGATCTTCGCAGCCAGAGCAGTTTTCTTTTTTTTTCTCTCTTTTTTTAAGAGGAATGACCGATAAAAAGCAAAACACTCACAAGAGCAGCACCTACCCGGTCATCCTTTGAATATGCTAGCTTGTAATCCACCCCACGATAATCCCTGCCAAAATAAAAAATTACACTATCCCCGTTAAGGTACCTGTTCACTCGGCACGTCCGCCGTGTTCGCACCCGCACTGATGCTCTACGATTTTCAGATACATTTTTTTTTTAAACCAAAAATCAAAAGCTGCGTCCAAAATGTACAGTTCAGCCTTTCAATAGAGTTTCTGACCAAAACAGGGACTCAAAACAGAAAATGGACGAAGACGGACACGGTGGACACACTGTGAAACCAAGTGTGCACCTGCAAAACACTTGTAAGTGTGCAACTCCCTGTTTTACATGTACCAGTGTTCAACCCAGAGTTGAGCAATAGCGAGTGTTAAACTCGCCAATTTTACACTTGTGTGTTCAACTCGTCAGGTAAACAAGTGTTCAACAAGGAATGTGTTGACCGACGCAGTTGAACACTTACAAGTTCGCAACTCCCGTGCCGAACACTAACAAGTACACAGCCGTTGAGTTGAGCAGAGGCAATCGCACGGCTGTTGAGCTGCGAACACTTTCAAATGATGAACATGGAGTTGCACAGTTAAAGGTGTTGAACAGTTGTGCACTTGTTTTAAAAGTGCACGTGTGTCCGTTTTGTGTAGCGGTTGATATGTCAGTCAGGAGTGTTTTCAAATGTTCCCTTTCATATTCTAAAAATGATTTGGAGCATGTAGTGAAAAAAAAACCGGGACCAAAATCGCGCGTCCATAACGAGAGTCTAGTGCTCTCCCTCCCTCCCCCTTTTCCACTGAAAAACAAAATACGACCGCTGCCGCTGCACCGCAAACATTGCATAGGCCTTTTCACCGTGTCTCGTCTCGCCACTCAATTCACACCATTTCACGCCATATTAGTGGGTACAGTAATGATTCGTCGCTTTTGTCAGAAAATATAGAGTTGAGGCGTTAGAAGATAGGACAGTGAGGTTAGAAACGTTAAAAGTTGAAGCGATAAAAGTTTTAACGTAGGGATTGCCTCCAGCAGGCAGTCAGGCAGGACCTGATAAAGAGTGGTACTTGTGACCTCGCGTCCTGATAGCGTGACTATCACACAGCCTCACTTGTTATGAGGGGCTTATCTGCTCCGAGAGCGTCATGATGACACAAAGGAAGTTTGTTTTTATTCCGAGTGCAGCGCGCGCAGCACAGGGTCCGCCCATGCGCGCGCGTACGGGGAGAGAGCCCTGCTCCATCCGATCATCGGTCCGGATCGAATGTCGATATGCAAATCTCTTATCTAATCGATCTCTCGAAATCTGCCGTGGCGTCTGCTTCCGCATAACGAACGCGCGGGGCTTGATTATATGACAGCGCGCTGCACGATCCGGGCGGTCCCGACGGCAAATTATGGAAATTTAGTGTTGTTCAGGTAATTTTTTTACGGGTGTTCGCAGGAAGTTGAGAGATACCCTCCTGCCGCAGTAGGCGTACGAGGTGCGAGCGAGTGTGTGTGAGCGCGCGCGCGTGTGTGCTTGTGCTGAGATTTAGGACGTGCCTCTCTGTGCCCACATAGTTGTTCTCACCAACATTTCGATACGCAATTATATACCCCGTGAATACAATGGAATGCTTCCAAAGATTTTGGTGAGTCCGTTGGCCACTGTGACTGAATCCGAATGAAATCGTTGACACTTCGTCAAATGACAAATAGCAGTACTTTCAAAGTGCGAGGCAAGTGTTCAATCCTGTTGTGCTTAACATTTCTTAGTGCTTGTCACACTTTATATTAAACTGTACACCTTTCTTGCTAAGCAACAGTAGACATTTTTCTTTCTTTCCTTTTTTTTTGACAAAAAGAAGTCGTTAATAAAAAAAAGAAAGAAAAAAAACAGCGTTTTCAACTATTTTGATGTTAAACAACGAAACACCTTAGAGACTTAAAATCTTTTGAGAGGCAATTCTTTAATTTTGATCTACACGACGCAGCCAGAAATTCTGATTAGTGGAATTCTTGGCAGTGTGGCGGCGTTATCTGGTCACTTCCCAAATACAACATAAATACGGGGCAAAATTATGGTCCAATGGGCAAATAAGATTGTATGTTGGCGAATACGAATGACCGCCGGAAGCCCATTGCGACTCCAAATTATTCCATTTTCCACGCTCTACCGCATAATTGCCCGTGTTGTAGTTCCAGGGCAGTCCCAGAGAGATAATTGTGTACGTCCGATATTTTGCCAGAAGAGAGGTAAAAGAGAGAGGGGGAATTTAAAGCGAAAATAAATCCCCGGCTTCGGAACGCCCCGCCACGCCTCTCACGGGCCACCCGCGGTCTCATACATCAAATTGACGGTTAAATCTTTCGGTCAATATAACGGTAAGTTTTAAGGAATGGGAGTTGTTGTAAAAGTTCATTGTAAGGAACGGTGAAATAGGATATCACCGTAGCAGAAAGTTACACTCACCGCAGTAGCTTTCAGTGGAAATCGGAGTAGATTTTAACAGCGCTGAAGGAGTGGCTTGCGACCTCGCGATCGACTGATTGTTAGGAAGCAAAACAACTTCTCCGCGGAAATGAATAGTGCCTGTCAGTGCGACTGGGATTGCATTTGCACAAAGGGCGCCTTTGTCACTGGCACACCTGAGCGGGCTGAGTGGGGCGGGCGACCGCGTTTGGGTGCAGGTTGCAACTGGTCCAGAGGCAGGGAGCTGACAAAGACCGCCCCGTCGTGTTAGACCATCTTTGGCTTCAGAGTTTTGCCTTGTTCGGCCCCTGACATTACTGAAAGCCTGCTCAGCGTCCAGCGACAAGTCTAGACCTGCACGACCTCCAATCTCCCTCCCGTGCTCCCGCCACGCCCGCCGGGGCTGGGCGGTCAAATGGCGCCAAAGAGCACACACGTCGGGACGCTTGGGATTGCGTCATCGTGTCCAATACGGGGAACAGCAGGAGGTGCATGATGGAAATGGCCAGCGATACGGTGTCGCTTTTTGTTCGCGACATGCGACACCTTGCAGAACCCGAAAATACAGTGGAGATAGGGAGAGGGGGGGGGGGTGACATGAAAGAGATGTTCGATCAGAAGCAGCGCGATGTGCGGAACGCAATGCCTCGTACACTCATGAGGTGCCACGGCCACGCGACCCCTAGCGATTAGATTAGGAACTTAGATATTGGCAACAGGATCCTTGCTTATGAACTGCTTTCAGCGCGGAAGAGGAATACCCTTGAGTACGAAAACTGACGAGTTGTCGACCCCGCAGTTTTGCGAGTGGGATAACATTTGTCCTCCGCCGCCATAGAGCCGCACAGGTGATTGAAAGCAGCTCATCGCCAGACGCGCGCTCCGCGACCTGTGCGCGGACGGCCGTAACTTCACACCTTCCAAATACTTACAGCTTAATTTACGAAGTGTGAAACACCGCAAGAAATTATCGTAAATACGCGTCCGATGACATCACCTGAGGTTAGACTGCAAACAATATCCGCACCCGACAATAACTCCTCCTTGTTTGCATGTCAGCGAGGGAATGGTAAGGGGTCGGCCCAGAGAGAGAGAGAGAGAGAGAGAGAGAGAGAGAGAGAGAGAGAGAGAGAGAGAGAGAAAGAGAGACGGACGACGGTACGCGGAGGAGGCAATGCATCTCGCGAAGGACATCTCTAATCACAATAAAGCATGCAGCAATTGCGCGGGACGCCCATTATTTTCGAAACAATTCATATCGATGACTGAGGGAGGGGCATAAATATGCAGGCCCAGCAGAGCGAAACGACAGGCGTTCAACTATGGCTGCTGCGCCCTTCTCGCTTCTCCTCCTCAGACACCACCACCACCACCACCACCACCACCTCGCTCTCTCTCTCTCTTTGAGAGGACAGCGCGTTTAGAGACCACGCGCTGCGTTTTATTCGACCCGGTCGTTACTCATCGCGACTTGCTAATCGGCCTGCTTTCCCCCGCGCGTGGCCTGGCGTGCCGTGGCGAGCCATGACGCAGCCTCCTCGGCAAATAATACGTCGTTGCACTCACCCGAGAACAAGCTGGGCACCGCCTCCTAAGCCTCAGTGCACCCCACGACCGTGAAATAGAAGGTTGTCTCTAGGCTCCAGAACTAAGGTACGGACGAATAATCCTCTTATACGTAATGCCTTTTAAAGGCGTTAGTGAAATAGTGCCTTTAGAAAGGCGCTATCGCCTCCCAAAGGTGCTATTTTTGGCCCTAATCGTGCCTTTACAAAGGCATTAGTGCAGTAACACCCCAAAAAATTCAAAAGCACCCCAAAAAGGGTGCTATAAAGCACCTTTGTTTTTCCAGTGAAGACCAGATGAGAAAGAATCAAAATGGCGAAATCAGTAATGGTGTTTTAAATATCCATGATATCTCTGCAAAATGGAAACGTTGTTGTATACGGTGTAAAATATATATTTCAAATGCAAGCCCGTGGGGATGTCAGGGTCTCCAGTGTCAGCCATTCTAGAAAATCTGCCGAGGCGAGGCGACACTCTGAATCAGTATTATTGATATGTCGTGGCGCCATCTGCAGTGCGGGAGTGCGGGGCTCAGCGCCGCAGCTGCAGCGGGGCGTGACGGACGTGATGTTTTGACAGAGGGAATCGCAAACACGTGCACCACGCCCGGGCGCAGGACTCGCCGGCCCGGGCGGCAGGACGGCGCGGTGCGGGGACTGGCTGCGCACAACTATCAGCTAGAGTTGCAAATCTAGGAACGTTTTCCTTGACAAACCCTGCCTACCAGGCAACATTCAGACACCACTGTGTGGCAGATTGCCTAGTAGGCAGGGTTTATCCACGAAAAATTTCTAGATTTGCAACTCTAGTAGCAGCAGCTTGAAAAGTTAAAAGTAAACGTTAAAACGTGCTCAACAGGCAGTGGAAACGCGCGGGGCTTAGCCACAGTTAATTCCAAATGTACTTTGCTTACTCCGGATGAACATCGTACATAAGGATTCAGAATTATATTCGCCATTCCAGCTATACTCAGCTGTACACACAATGCAACAGACCAGTTGGCGAGCCTTCAAATAAATGATTCATAGTGCAGTACAGTAGAGCCGGGAGCCTCGCCAAAATAAACTTTAGCAACACTGCCGATTCGCGTTTGCCCGTCCAACCCACCTCAGCATGGCTCGCGCCCTCCAGCGGCACCTCGCTGCACTTCCCTGGACGCCTGCGCTCGTCGACTCGCAGGGGACGGCGGGAGGGTTGGCCGAACACAGAAGAAATACGTGCGATATCATGATTTTGACCACCGCCGCGGCGCCCACATCACACAACACCACGGCAGAAGGCCTTCAGACGCGCCTTCAGGGCCCAACAAACACTCAGCCAGCCCCGCATGTGAAAAATTATCCGAGGGGGCTGAAGCAATGAGCGAGCAGAGCGCGGCGGGGTCCGTCCGGGACGGCCCAGCACACACCAGCGGCAGCGCTACTTTCGGAACGGCGGCAAACACACAGACAAAGGCGGGCGGGGCGGCGCGCGCCGCGGCGGCGGCTCCGTCTCACAGAGATGTGATCTGCTGGGCGGCGCGGCGGCGGCGTCGTCTTGTTGCGGCTACGCCACGCCACGCCACTGGCTCACGAAACGCCGGTAAGGAGCGGCAATTTGTCACGTGTGCTCTTTGGCCGGAGCGGCGCGGATCTGTGCGTCTCCAGTCCGTGCAGCCCGCGTGTGCAGCTGATTCCATCATCCGTCGCGGCGAGAGAGACTTTCTAAGAAGATTTCTAAGAAGACTGGGATAGCGGTTGAGGCATCCAGGGATGGATGTTCAGAAGGAGCACGAAGTAGAGCAGGAGTCTTAAGTAATTGGTGTTAAATTTCGGACATATTTTATTCGCATTCCTGTAATCTTCTATCTATGGATCTCTCAGAAGAAAACTTAACTTTCCTTTTTTTTAAACAAATATTTTTTCGCTGACAGGACACTTGCGCCGAACGTCATGAATGAACCGACTTGACGGCGAAAGGGGGTGTGCAATTTGAAGGGAGTCGAACCTCTCGGGCCGTAAAGGCGTCCGGATGAACCAAATCAATCATTACCGCACAACTTTTTTACGACAACTCTTTACGACGCACTGCCATTGTCTTCACTCAGGCCAGTCGGCGCCGGCGTCTTTCAACTGCTGCGGAAACGGGGAAGTAATGAGGAGTGCAACAGCACTGTCCGGTGAAGGGCGCGCAGTCCTCTACAGCGCTCCTGCAACGGCCAGTCGTCGTCCGATTCTCTAATACACACTGCAGGCGCAAGTACAAAAATATTACACGCACGGGTGGGTGCAAGGAACAATTACATTAAAAGGAAAAGTGTCAATGATAATGAAAACACTGTTCATGACGTGTTTCGATCCATAAAAGACGTTCATGTTGCACTTTCTTAGATGGCACGCATACGTCCAAGAACTATCTTTCACGTGCATGCGCAATTTGAACCGAGTGATAAAACTTTACCAAACCTGCGAGGAATACATTCCTTAAATTACGACTTTTTCGTAATTTGTGATTACGACACAGAGTTGTAAATTTACGGACTAAGTCGTAATTTTACGACAGTCAATTCTTACTGGTCAAAGAAAACGAAGTCAACATATGGTGTAAAAAAATTATTATAACAACACTGTCAGAAAAAAAGCACACTAAAGGTACGATCATTTCCTGGTCAAGTCTTTGCCTGCTCAGGGTGGACTTGGCGAGTACGGTATTTTGAGGTAAGAAGTACAGTAATCATAAGATAAAGCTAGTATACTTCGTGCCTCAAAAAACCGTACTAGTCAAGTGCACTCAGCGCAGGCAAGGAATTGACCAGTAAATTATCGCACCATTAGTGTACTTTGGTACGATTTTTCCTACAGTGAATGACCACCGAAAGTTGTAACTTTACATTTTCTCACAACCCTTACGAATATTTTTCACACTGATTAAATCAATTTCATCCTTTCAGTTGACAAATATATTTTTCCCATATCAAGGCGCTGCAAAGTCTTCTATGTACATTTGAATTTTCCTAGGACAAGCATAAAAAAAAGTAGAAGAGCGAGCTAAAAGTGTGCGCTTTCCAATCTGAGTTTTTATCTTTACAAAGCCTCTTTAGAGTTCACTTGAACGAATTCATCTGAGTTCGCTCAATTTATCTCTATGTTGTTCAAGTGACAGTGCACAGTATGGATTTGGGAAGAATTGAGACGCAGGAAGGCGACGGTTTTATTTTTTTTTTAAGTCAGCCTTTCACCTTTTAATTTCTTGCGGGAGAGGGGTTCGGAGATGTGGACCAGTACTCCCATATCATAAATACACGAGAAAAGCTCACCATGTCAAAACAACACACCTTCCATCCCAAAACAAAGCGGCGGAGGAAGCCATGAGACAGGTGTGCAGTCCTCCGTGGGACAGTGAGAGAGAAGGAGGGGGAGGAGAGAGAGAGGGCGAGAGAGAGAGAGGGAGAGAGAGAGAGAGAGAGAGAGAGAGAGAGAGAGAGAGAGAGAGAGAGAGAGAGACGTTAAGGAATCAAAACGGAAAGAGGCGAAAGGACCATTTGAATTTTGCGCACGTACTCCCACGCACGCTGCGCACGCCCACACTAACTCGCTGCGGCGGCTCGCTCGCCATGACCACGCCAGTCCGCCCCCAGTCGGGCTGCTCGGCCCGGGCCCGGCCAGGTGAAGTATGAGCGGGCATCGTGTGCAGGTCCCTCTACTCGGTTTGATTTGACCGAGAGCCCCAATTCAGCGCGGGCCCAGGCCCAGGGAGGGATGGCCGGTGGAGGTTTCCGCCTCTCCTCCAATCACGCATAATTTAGTCCTGCGGCGGATAATAACACGCCTGGGCCCTTGTCATACATCTCCGCTGCGGTTACCGAGGCCCGCGCCAGGCCGCGCATGTCGCTGCGGACAGCAGCACCTCCCCCCTGCCTGCGCGCCGCTGCTGGCAGAAACACAGTCTACACCAAATAGAACAAAATGTTAAATTGTGACAAAAAGTGTGAGGGTGTTCCACGCAGAAGCAGCCTGAAAATTGGTGTGGAGCCAATGTTCATTGTTGTGCAGACAATATTGAGTTACCCAGACGCGCTGCAGCGATGAAAATGTTGTTATAGAATCAAAATGCCTGCAAAAGCTTTGGTGCGAAGAACTTAAGCGGCATTTCTCCCGCCAAACAAAGATGAATAAAGAGATACCTTGGTTAACGAAAAATTCTGTAAATTAAGGATCGGAGCCTAAGATTTACACCAGCCTGTTCGTGCTCAACAGAGGATGTTAATTAGTCGCGATATCGAGATCCTCTAGAATGTCGAAAGTTACAATTTGGTATTTAACCTTGCGAGATTTCTCATAGAAAATAGCTCTACAGCAACATTTTGTCCCAGTAACAGTATATCCTTAAATTTTCGCAGAACATAATACGCAAGCCAACCACTTCAGACATTTATCATCCCTTCCGTTTGGAGCAGATAACTCTATCCCTCTCCCCTTCCGCGGCTCGCGGACCTTGACTCAGCCCCAGCGCGGCTGAATCAGCAATGCAGGAGTAGCCGAGAACTGCCGTGATGTTTGGTGCGGGAGACTCTCAGCGTGCAAACAGTCCTCTCCATTTCTGTCCAGAACAAAGAGTACGAATATGTCTTACATTTCCGCATAATTCTCAGGGTGCGAAAAATTATTCACCTCCCCATAAATACAGGTGCACCAATAGGAGTGTAAATAGTTTGTCACCCATTCACAAGAGCATGATAGTATTCACGACACGCACCTGTAAGAAAGAGCGACATCTTGCGACCCTTCGGTTTCCAGTGTGTCGTAGGTCGCACTGGCAAAGTACGTATCTGACCCAGTCAGTCAGACGAGCGGCAGCGTGATTGCAGGCAGGTTATACCGTAATTGCAGCCTGTGCTCGTGCTCGGAGGGTGCGATCAGCTGCACAAGGAGTGGGGGGTGCAAGACGACGACGCCCTCTCGGGACCGTTGCAATTTCACGTCGCTCGCGACTGAAAGTGGCGGGTACAGCGCCATACACCACGCGTCCGATGTTCAGTTTATTCAAAGCAGTCACTTTATCGTGTTTGGTCAGGATAATTGTACTCTGCGGCGTGGTGGTCATGCCCCTTGCTGTGCAGCGACATCTGCGGCATGTGTGAGAGAATATGGATTGTTAACACATGGCGTAGGGCGGCTCATTCTGGGCGAACTTCTGGCGTGTGTCTACGCAACAAAGTTGTAATGCAGCCACATGTGCCCTGACTGTCACTGCCCCCTATCCTGTCTCTGTTTTTCTCCCTCTATATCGCTGCCGATACACGTGCTGTCACTCTCCTACACATACTTGCCGCCACGTACGAACGAACAGCCTGTGTCAACAAACCACAATGCATTATCTCATCCAGCAACGGACTGGTAAGGATTTACTGCCGTTTGTCCAGACAACCTGAAATCCTTCCTACAGTACTATCACACAGAAATATTGATATCTATCATCCCACGCAATGTGTTTTCTGATGTATAGCGTATTTTCATCAGGCGCGTTTTTGTTTTCGTTTTCAGACTAAACAGACATTCTGATTTCCCCCCTCCCCTCCGAATCAGGGCCTACCACAATCTGGTTCGCTGTGCGACTCAGATTACTATAAGTCTACTGTGCGTCGTCATCCTCACATACATGCTTTAAAAAAAAATTAAAAAAAGGACAAGCAAAATGAGCCCAGATGAGCTTTTTTGGAATACGCGACGTCGTGTTTTTACCATGGTGTGCGAGAAAGACAGAGCGAAAACAAAGAGCATATGGGCGTGGGCGACACAGCAGCAGAGTGTTTGCTGAACGTGACCCACAAATTGACCCTGTCCGGTCTGAGCCAGGGAGGCGGGCGAGGGGTAGCCCCCACAGACTTTTCTGCCTGTGCAACAGTTCTATGGTTCGAGCGCGTCTTTTCAAAATTACAAACAAACCCACTTACACGAGGACAAAATAAGAATAAAATCTTTGAATAACACACGCACACGCTCACTCGTGCAGTACCTTGAGCAATGAGGCTTTCCCTAATATAAAACGATGGTCCTCCAAAGTCCCGATTTTGAAATCCCTCCGGGGGTCCTACGCGAAGTACCCCCCAGAGTTCCAAGAGGGGGTAAAATAGGCCTTACGGATTCCGACGATTCTATGCCTCTGAAGTCCCTGGGAAATCCCTAATATGCCACTCAGTCTCACTTGAAAGGGCTCCGAGCAAAGCGCCTTTCTGTCTCATTTTACTTTCAGTACGTGATCCCCGGTGGGGAATAAAACTTTTCGGACTAAACCGGGATTAATTCAAGATTAGTTATTCGTACCAGAAACCTTTCTTAAACGTCTCGCTGAAATTAATCTCGATCGGACGGATCGCAAATTATTCTTTAGTCGGTGCATATGTTATGTATTCATAGTGTATCTACGGCCCTTCTGACGTCGTATGACGCGCTAAAAATTACCTAGAATGCGTTTCTCTCGCATGTTCTCTCCACACACCCAAGTAGTGTACATACACACAAGTATTTCAAGTAAACGCGAGTATTGGCTAGTATAGTTTCGGCGAGTAATGTGCGAGTGTTGGTATGAGCGAATATTGGCGAGTGTTCTGCGAGTAATTTGCAAAAAAGATTACGAGTATTGGTGAGTAATGGCGAGTATTGGTGAGAAATGCCGAGTAATATTGAGTAAGGCGCGAGTAATTTTCTTTGTGTACCGGGTGTTTCTTTGAATGCGTAACAGTGTTGCGGGATTGCATACTCGCCAACGACAGGCACCATGGCGCCTTACAGGCGAATGGGGTAGGCAAACCCGCAACACTGTTGCGCATTCAAAGACACACACGGTTCACTGTTAAACCAAGTGTGCAACTCCATGTTTATCTCGTGAACGTACTCAACTCAACAGGAGTGCGATTGCAACAGCCCAACTCCACATTGTTTAAGTCTGGGTTGAACACTTGTGCATGTAAAATTGGGAGAAAATAACTTACAACTGTGTAGCAGTTGCACACTTGGTTTCACAGAGTACACTCAAGTAACAAAGTGGTGGACCCCTCGAAAAATGTGGATCCGAGATAGAAGGAACTTCAGAGGGATTCCACTCGAAAAGGACTTCGGAGGGATTTAAAAAACAGAGAAATCCCCTTTTATTCCCCCCAAAATTCGAGGGACTACTTTGGTTGGACCTGCTTAGGGACAAAGTTAGGACTTCGTTTTTATTTAGCGTTCTAAGCATGCCAAATAAACGATGCAGAGAGGAAAGTTACTCACGGTAAAAATAGTTTCTTGTATTTCAAGATCTGTCTTGGATGTCCATTGGTATTCTCCATAATATCCAAAAAAAGATCTTGAAAAACAAGAAACTATTTTTACCGTGCTTTGTCTCCACCTCTCAGGCAATCCGGAGCAGTAAGAAAGAATTGGGGAGCAGGTCATCCTCGGTGCTGCTGCGCCGCGCGCTCGCCCGGAACTAACGGAAGTAGCAGCGGCGAAAGGGGTTGTCAGCGACACGTTGGCATGTCAATCAGAACAACGTTCGTTCGATTGCACAACGACACGATGCGGCACAGCGCATCGCTATGCGATAATAGACCGCGAATATAAACAACGTCAACCAGTTCCCATCGCGCGCGCAGTTCGCCGGAAGATTTATTTATGTCGACATTTGCATCCTGTGTGAGCGTCCCGACTAGAGAAATGAAATGCGCTGGGAACACATCAGTGTGCAAATGTGGGTCAAAGGACGAAGCGATATTGGGGTGCAGACTTTATGACCTGTCAAATACGCATCGGGTTACAAAATACATTTGTTACTATTGGCATCGAATATTGGATAGATTGCGTAACTCACGGGGCAGGGAAGAACCTTTTCCAACAAGACATGACAGCTTATGCCTTCAAACCGAGCTTCAAACTGTATGCAGACAACACAATTTTTCTTCCGTTTTTATGGGGTGAAAACTGGTCTTGCACGAGGAAATCTCTTAAAGGTTGTCAGAACACGATATTTCCGTACCCTTTCATCTGTAACGATTGCGCGAACCCATGTTCTGTTCCTGTCGAGCGCTATTTTTTCGCGCGGAACACAGCAATACACCGGCCACTCCCACACGCACGCCTTTGTCAGCGGAAGATTACTCTGTTTTTTATCAACCATTTCACTCTTCAAGCTCCTCAAGCGTAAAGAGTTCCCGTACCGGACACGAACAGAATCGCGGGGGTGGGGTTGTGAAATTATGCTAGGCGAACGCGCTCGTCTAGGATTTTGGACTGGGGGCCGTCGAGACCAGTTCCTACAGCACAAAAACGAGTTCTACTTTTTGTAGCCACCCTGTCACTGTTGTGATCGCACGAGGGATGAATACTCGGCACAAATCTGTTTGGTTCGGCCGCAGAAAGTCACTGCAACCGACATGAGGCATCCTCTGTCCGTCTTTCTCTCCACCGAGAGAGATGTCGAATATTATGCACCGCGTCGAACTGCGCGGCCCAAAGAGTACAGGCTTCCCACGAGAGTGGTCTCCACAATAAGTCCAGGAGGGAACCTCCTCGCGGCAGAAGAGGGGAAGGCCCGGCCCAGCAGCCGTCCACCTGCATCTCAGGCCGCGTTTTACGATCAGTCCATCCGGAACCTTTTGTGGGCGTCGTGTGGACCGCAGCCATGGCCCGTCTCTGCAGGGCCCGGCCCGGCTCAACACGGGGTCTGGTCGCACTATAAGCCCCGCGACGCATCAGCAGCCCTTCGGGAGCGGGGTGCCCAGACCATTCCTTCAGTCGAATAGGGACAATGACCGATCGACACCTGCACCCCCTCCTCTTCCTCTCTCTTTCTCTGACACTCTACCCCTCTCTCCCCAGTCTCTCTCAAACTCTAGGCCCCCAACCCCAGGCCCCAGTCACGAGGGGCGAGTCCCTAGCTGTCAGTTTTATCGCCTTCGGGTCGCTGCTAAGGACGCGCTCAACTACTATAGGCAAATCAATGCCGAAAGGGAGGGGGGGGGGGGGGCTTTCCCGAAACTTTTCTCTCACGGCGGGAGAAGACTAGTCTGCCGGATATGAATCCTGATGACCAAGCTGATCCGGTTCCGCAAGCGCGCCAGGCAGTCATCGATACAGAAGGGTGACTTCCTAAAACACGTTTTGTTTGTTTGCGTTGTGTCTGCTACGTTTTTGCCTGCTTTCGTCCGCGCCACACGCGGTTATCTTTTTTTAAAACCGACGCGACGCCCGCCCGGAATCGCGACGTTACAATCATTACAGCGGAACGAAACACTTCGAGAAAAACATGTCGCGGCTGACGAGTTTCCAGACTCCTACCTGCGTCAAGGGCCCTGCAGTCGCGACGTGTTTCGTCTCGTGTTTGATAAGTGTTGGTAAAAAAGGAGAACAGCCACGGTAGTGGGGAAAAAAAAGGTGGCAACATGAGGTATCGATCGACAAGGATGTTTCGGAGATGCCCATCCGACGCGACAGAGTGATCCCGCCCATCCCCCGAGGCAGTGACCAGCACATGGCCGCTGTTTGCGTACGGCTCGTGTTTGCACGGACCGCGATACAAATGTACGCGTACAGCATGCAAACACATAAACACTTGGACTCGGCCAGCGATACTCCAGTGCATCTGTGTTTGCTGCGAGAGGCACGGAGACATCTGCGCCGCCACAATAAAACGAAAACACGGTGCGCTGCTGACCGCTCTGTCCTGTCCAGCTCCCCCGGTGTGAACTGACGAACTGTGAACTGTGAGGACTGTTGGATCGGACAAACACATTCGGCAGGACACCTCAGCCAACTCTCGCGCGGGCGAATGGGCGCCCTGGCAGGGGAGCGTGTTAGAGAGGTGAGGGGCAACTTCGTCAAACGCGGATCTCAGGTTCCAATCTCGGTATGGTGGTGTGAATTCCGATGATTTGGATTGAAAACGTCCCTATGAGATAAGGCACACGAAAGGGCTTAAGAAAGAAATTATCGAAAAATACTATTTTCCAACGCGAATGTATAGTTCTGTAAAAGAAAGCGTTTTAAGGCAAACTTGAACTTGTGAGACAATCACATTAAAACACTTGAAAAATCAGCAAAAGTCTTGATTTTCCAAGGATTTTTTTCAGCTCAGACCCCCCGATCGCGCGATGCCAAGTAGGGCTCCTGCCTCCCCCGCAATGATTGGGCTCGCAAAATGAGGAGACAGGGGGAAAAAACACTGAAACAAAAAATCGGCCTCGTCGTCGCAATGATTATGGACTGGGTGCGATGAAAATTGCGCCCTATCGTATGGCATTACCGCGTGACAGCAGGGACGGAGGGAGGATAAAATCAGTCCCGAGGCACGACTATACTGCGCGACAACCAAAGATGAGCGGACTACCTGCCTCGGCCTCCTCGACCCTCGCTCGACACTCGCTCGGGACCCGTCTCGGGTGTCGCATGTGGGCCACCCCCGCACAGCAGGGTGCGTGGCGGAGCGTGGCGGCAAGAATTTGGGCCTCTGACTGAAGCTCACCAACCGTTCAATTGCAGTCCAAATTTGAGTCCAACGTGAAAAATTAGTTCAGATTTGAAATGGCCGACCTCAAAAACCATACAATTAAAAAAAAACGGTAGTTGTACGAGTATTTTGACCTGCGGAGTGTATCACTGAAGACTTCTGGTGCAATTAAAAAATTGTCAAATATTCACGTCACATTGTTTGGGGGCAAACAATTTTCAAAGTTACGTGAATATTTGACAATTTTTAATTGCACCAGAAGTCTTCAGTGATACACTCCGCAGGTCAAAATACTCGTACAACTACCGTTTTTTTTTAATTGTATGGTTTTTGAGGTCGGCCATTTCAAATCTGAACTAATTTTTCACGTTGGACTCAAATTTGGACTGCAATTGAACGGTTGGTGAGCTTCAGTCAGAGGCCCAAATTCTTGCCGCCACGCTCCGCCACGCACCCTGCTGTGCGGGGGTGGCCCACATGCGACACCCGAGACGGGTCCCGAGCGAGTGTCGAGCGAGGGTCGAGGAGGCCGAGGCAGGTAGTCCGCTCATCTTTGGTTGTCGCGCAGTATACAACTATTCCCGAGGTAAGTCCCCCGCAGAGGAGCATTGAGGCAAGTAGGGAGGGAGCGAGGGCGCTGAAGAGACGGCCGGACGAACCGCCCCAAGCCGCCAGCACTGGTCGTGATCCAGTCTCCAGACGCTTTTCGATATCTCGGTTTGATGGCCCCGGCGGATACCAACACGTATTAGTTTGAGCAGTCCCGGGGCCCGGGCCTCCTTGCCGTGCAGGGTGGGGCAGGGCAGGCCAGGCCAGGGCAGGGCAGGGCAGGGCGGGCCCAAGAGGGCTCCTGAGGGCCCCAGGAGTGTCCACTTGGAAACCGGTTCGAAACCGTCCCTCCTGTACCCCCCTCCCCCCCCCCTCCCCGCACTCGCCCCCCACCCGGTTCCGCCACGCACTGTCCGATACTCACACATGCACGTGCACACATACACACAGGCACACCTTTTTTTCCGACGAGGAGCGGACAACAACCAAAAGAGAGAGAGAGGGAAAAAGACACCAAAAAATCACAACTTTCGAGTGACGCGTGGGCTGGGTCGTGGGCCGTGCGTACTCCACGAGCAGGTCCGACCATACTCCGCCCCAGCCCGCCTCGCCCCGCCCTGCTCCGTCCCGACCGCAGGTGAATATTATACCGAACCCCCTGCAACTAAACGCTTTTACCTTTATCATGCAGAAAAGCAGTGTTTTGATGGTACTTACTATAATGAGGAGAGTTTTAGCGGAAGACGATAGGTAAAGTCAGCTCCCTCCCCTCCCCTTCGAGACGCACGATAGAGTCAACTGCATATGTAATGTCTCGCTCGCCTTATTGTTCCGGTCTCCGCAGCCGTTTGTTGTCCAAACTGACCACTTTTCGATTTCGTACGGCAATCTCTTTCACGCATAACTATCGCAATAGAGAGGAGGCTGTTGCTGCTGCTGTGTGAGCGCGCGTACACACACACACACACACACACACACACACACACACACACACACACACACACACACACACACACACACCGACAGGGGTGCACTCTAGTCCCCTACACGCCGGTCTATTTCTATGTAAACGCTGCCGTCCGGGTCCAGAGGACTCGTCTTCCCAGGTGGGCCGTGCGAAGGGCAGGTTTGGTCCGCGGCAAGGGCGGGGCGGGGCGGGGCGGGGCGGGGCGGGGCGGGGCGGGGCGGGGCGGGGCGGGGTTGCGGGGCCCCGGCCCCGGCGCGCCGCAGAGCCGCGATACGACGGGCAGGGCGGCCGGCTGACCCGAACCGGCCCGGCGAGGAGCCATACGATTACGACGCTGGAGCGCGAAATATTGACGCTTCGCGTCGGGCGGCGAGGGCCTGGCTGGACACGAACTGGGCGCATTACGCGCTACTTGCACCACTAGTGCGGGGCGCGCCATAGTTGTAACGTTTTTCCCACACACGCTAAATCAGATACATACAGCAAACTGGCCGTGTGTGCTCTGACACAATATCCATCTATAATTCGAGCCTCCCGCCATGTACTCCCCTCTCCATACCCCCCCTCTTCATAAAAAGGGAAGAAATCGCGCAGTGACACTCATCAAAACGCCAATAACGCACCACATCACCCCACATTTCTCGCCATTTCCCACAAAAACGAGACGTGTTTACCTTTTCACCTTAGCCAAATAGCGGTGCGGCGCGGCAGCGGCCCGCGAGCCAGAATCACCTGAATGATGACAAGTGCGCGAAACGGGCGAGAAATCCGTCCACACATCCCAATTTGAATCACAGCGAATCACGGATCACGCCGCCGACGCGCTCGTCCCGCTCGGGCGGGTCGTAAAATCCGGTAAAATCGCAACGAGAGGAGGAAATCGTAAAAACCAGCCAAAGCAAAATAAAACACCCGTCGCGATTCCCACAAAAATGAAAACCTTTCCCCGCAGAAGCACGGCCTAATCCATGCGCACGCACCCCGCCAGCTTGATCCGTTGGACCGCGAGGCGTTTAGCCCCGGTTTACGACCCCTCGGGTTGCATCAGCGCTCTGCTGTCTACTTTTTATTCGTCTTTTTCGCCCCTTTTACGGGTTGAAGAGCGGGCCGTGGCCGTGCGGGCCGGGCGGGAGTCAGCCAGGTCGCGCGGGGCGGCGGCGATTTCACCCGCAAAATCTTTTTACGATCGTGCGACTGACGGATCAGACGCAGGCGCGCCCCGCCCTGCCTCGCATAGCATTATAATCGAACGTAGTCCAATGGATGCACTGCAACGGACGCGCAGAACTGATCAAACCGCGAACAAGTAAGTTCGAGCCCAAGCGCGAGAGCGACTTTTAGAGAAAGGGCTATGTAGTGTATTTCGCAAGCCTCGTGATTCTTTCTCTCTCTTCTTACAGAGAAAAGAACACATTTTCCCCCCGCTAAAAGACGTTATCAAAATGGACACTGATCTCTTCTTTATCCCTACGAAAAATTTGCATCCCTTTCTGCCCTACAACGCATTTATTTTCCAATGACGAAGTAATCTTCGTGGTCTACTAAAGGTCCAAATAAGTCTCCGCAATTTGCAGAGCGTTCCTCGGCGTTCCCAAATAATTTCTTTGCAATCATGTTTTTAGTGGGGTAACCTCTGTTAGACCACCGAATTTTGACAGGAGGCTCAGCGAACGTGGCGGCCTGAGGGTGCCCTGTCCATTTCGCGGTTGCTGAACGGGCTGGCCGAGCCGTGCCCGGCCGGAGGGGGAGGGGGCAACCTGTTGCATCAGTCTGCGAGTGTCGTGCGCATAAAACTGCAGGACACAAGTGGCGGAGAGGAAGGGAATCATGACCACACACCACCACCACCACCACCACCACCACCACAGCAGCAGCAAAGAGGGAACGAAATGCCCAGCAAGCGATTTTATGGATGGTGCTTGACCTCCCGCCCCAGCCCAGCCACTTCGATACGATAACAACACACGCGTTGGAATATCGTTTTACATCGCCTCCTTGGCTCCGCTGACTTTGACCTGCACGCTCCTGCTGCTGAGGTACATTTAAAATTACAGGAGAAAAAAAAATTCGACCCAGATATCTGTTATTTTCAGAGAGGAAAGCGAACGACGATTTGTCGAGAAGAGTGATCAAGTAGCCCACTGTGCCCTCGCTCTTATCGCCAAGATGTGCATCGCATTATAAAATTTTTCGTTTCGTAGTATTTCACATTCCAAATGTCAAGGAACAGTTTTATCCATAAACTTGTGACACCTGTTGTGTGCACATCTCAGCAAGAGACAATTCCGTTACTTGTTTTCTGGGAAAATTTTCATTTTGTACAGCAACAGATAATAATTTGTCACTGCCTGGTTCCTCCATTGAAACTTGCAGGTGATGCAAACAGATATCATCAGGAATAGAAAAAACGGGTCCCTTGACAATTAGAGTGCACGCTATTTCAAGTTTTCTCTCGAGGGAAAAAAAAATGTGGAAATAAAATAAATTCCAAAGTTTCTATCAAAAATTTCACCGCCAGCTGCTGGTAATCACTGGTACTCGGTAATCGTGTGCAGTGTGCACGCTCTTTAACCGATTGATAGACCGCTTTGCAGTCGTGATGTCACTCGCTTGCAGGTGAGTAAAACTTTCTTCTCGCACTCTTGCGAGCCTGCTGTCTGTGACGTCCAGTGACATTCATACACTTGGCTTTCCAGAGCACTTTCCATCAAACAGTGTAGTCAAGAGCCGATCTTTGTCTTGACGAGGAGGGGGATGAGCAGCACGCAGCACACCGCGTCCCCAGCTCACCTCCAGCCGCCTCGCCTAGGCGATCGGCATGAATAAAACTCCTTCGACGGGGAAGACGTTGCGACGTCGTTTACGACTTATTTTCGTGAAGCTCCGCCTGGCCTTTTGTTGGAGTGAAAATACTCTCCATATATTAAATTTAGGGCGGCATAATCTCACATCTCCGAGAAGGCAACACCTCGCCCTGCAGAGCAGCCCGAAAAAAACGTTTCGTAAAGCCGCGCTAGATCGGCAGCCATGGAGCAATTTGCAGTTTTACGACTAGGAGCGCTGCTAGGAGACACTTTTTATTTTAAATAGCCAGCTCAGCCGGCTCAATCACAGCATGCGTGCGATATGGTGTTGCAGTTGACAGTAGCATCGTGCCCGGGCTTTCACCGAAAGAAGAGGGCACAAACTCTCTCAGACCGCTGGGGAAAAACTTTGCATTTTAGAGAGAAATGCCGGTAAATAGGCAAAACCCACAAAAGTACGCGATATAACTTATGGTTACGGTGATGCCGATTTCACCGTAGCTCACAGTGAAATTAACCGTAAGCTTTAAAGAGTGGTCCTTCCCTGTAGGGAAACAAAAAGCGGTTGCCTCAGCTGGACGCATAGGAACAGAGCACCCACCGGCGGTTGAGTATTGTCATTAGATTGCCTCCGATTCGAGCCGAGGATATCCTGGGCTGGGCAGCGCAGCGAACGCCACCCTACCAGGGAAAACAATTGAATTGCACACCTCGCAGGACCACCGCCACCGGCCGCGCCGCCCAGGCGAAACACCTCCCGGACAAAAAGTGGCAAACAAGAACATTACAAAATAATGATAATATTTCAAAAAATAAGGGGCTTACGCGGAGATTCGTGATGAGGAAAACCGAAATCTTGGAACGCGATGACGGTTAGAGGACGCGAAAAGCGCAGCAAGGTAGAAAGAAAAAGAACTGTATAAAAACGAGATGGGGCAGGGCTTGGCAGCAGGGCTGGGGGGCAGCAAGGCTGGGCAGCAGCAGGGCTTGGCAGCAGGGCTCGGCAGCAGGGCTCGGCAGCAGGGCTCGGCAGCAGGGCCTGGCAGCTGGGCCGGGCAGCAGGGCAGGGGGGCAGCAGGGCTTTGTTAGCAAGGCTGGGCAGCAGGGCTTGGCAGCAGGGCCTGGCAGCTCGGCTGGGCAGCAGGGCTGGGGGCAACAGGGCTTTGTTAGCGAGGCTGGGCAACAGGGCTTTGTTAGCGAGGCTGGGCAACAGGGCTTTGTTAGCGAGGCTGGGCAGCAGGGGCTTGGCAGCAGGGCTTGGCAGCAGGGCTTGGCGGCAGCAGGGCTTGGCAGCAGAGCTTGGCAGCAGGGCTCGGCAGCAGAGCTTGGCAGCAGGGCTCGGCAGCAGGGCTCGGCAGCAGGGCCTGGCAGCTGGGCTGGGCAGCAGGGCTGGGGGGCAGCAGGGCTGGAGGGCAGCAGGGCTTTGTTAGCAAGGCTGGGCAGCAGGGAAGGGATGGGACAGCAGGAGGGGACGCCAACTCGGTCGAGTTAAACATGGCCTTTGCGTGCTCAGACACTGGAGCCGGGCCGCGCGGGGCCCGGTCCAGCCCAGCCCAGCCTGTCCTGTCGTCCACGCAGCCTGTCCCTCCCGGCCCGGCGCGGCGCGGCGTGGGCGTGTAGTACATGACGGAGCTTAAGCCCGTGTCAGACTGATGGGCTGGAGCGGGGCCGGGCGCTGACACTGATATGTTGCGCCCACGCCGCACCAACGCCCCGCCGGGGCCCCGCAAAGGCGCACAATAGCGTCACAAAAGCACATTACAAATGAGTCCGCTCAGACGGCCGCAGAGGGGCGCGAGTGGGGGTGAGCTTACTGGGGCGAGTAGGAGGCGGGCACGGCCAAGAGCGTGGACCGAGCATGGGGCGAGCAGGAGGTGAGCATGGCCCAGAGCGTGGACCGAGCAGGAGGCGAGCATGACCAAGAGCGTGGACCGAGCAGCATGGGGCGAGCAGGAGGCGAGCATGGCCCAGAGCGTGGACCGAACAGGAGGCGAGCATGACCAAGAGCGTGGACCGAGCATGGGGCGAGCAGGAGGTGAGCATGGCCCAGAGCGTGGACCGAGCATGGGGCGAGCAGGAGGTGAGCATGGTCCAGAGCGTGGAACGAGCATGGGGCGAGCAGGAGAAGAGCATGGCCCAGAGCGTGGACCGAGCAGGAGGCGAGCATGACCAAGAACGTGGACCGAGCATGGGGCGAGCATGGGGCGAGCAGGAGGTGAGCATGGCCCAGAGCGTGGACCGAGCAGGAGGCGAGCAGGAGGTGAGCATGGCCCAGAGCGTGGACCGAGCATGGGGCGAGCAGGAGGTGAGCATGGCCCAGAGCGTGGACCGAGCATGGAGCGAGCAGGAGGTGAGCATGGCCCAGAGCGTGGAACGAGCATGGGGCGAGCAGGAGGTGAGCATGGCCCAGAGCGTGGACCGAGCAGGAGGCGAGCATGACCAAGAGCGTGGACCGAGCATGGGGCGAGCAGGAGGTGAGCAACGCCCAGAGCGTGGAACGACCATGGGGAGAGCAGGAGGTGAGCATGGCCAAGGCCCAGAGCGTGGAGCAAGCGAGCACCTAATTTTCGGAGTTTACAGTACACACGCGCGAATTAGGTCCACGGTTGAGGGTCGCGGTCGGTAGCAGGGCTTCACCTCGAGCGGCCTGTAACGTGGCGCCCCCCACCCCCCCCCCTTTCCCCCCGTGCTGGTGTGAGCGGGGAGAGCGTTCAACCCGGCATCGTGTCGCGCAGCCCCGCCCTGCCCCGCCCAGCCCGGCCACCAGATGCAATTTATTGTGTTGTTGTGATGACCGCCCCGCCCCGCCACGGCGCGCTGCAAAAGATAACGGGGAGACCGAGAGGAGGCGGTGAGGGCTTCTAAATGCGTAGTTAAGCCAAGCGCTAATGAGGCAGCCGGGAGTCGTAACGCTAACGTTATTGAGGCGTCGTGGTGCGCTCGCGGCTATGCGGCCGACCCGGTCGCGGCTCAAATCAATATTCGTTACTACGCACGACGGGCATGGGGAGGTGGGGGAGGAAATTCAACCCGTACAATGTAGACGCGTGTGTCTTAGGTAACACCAGCACTTTTAAAACTCTAGGTACCCTACGCCTGAGACTTAAATTGCACACTGATGACTATGACCGGCGAAGCAGGGCGAAGACACCGTGTCGACTAATGCTAATGTTGATACCCGCCCCGGCCCCCTCCCCCTCCCAGCCGAACCAGGACGGCGCGTCCTTCCCCTCCACGTGAGTGACAAATGCATGACTAAAGACACCGCCGCGCCGCGCGCCGCGGCGCTCAGAGGCGACGCTTCCCTCGCGCGGGGATCAACGCACGCGTTTGACCCGCCCCGGGAGGAGAGGCGCTGTCCCTCTGTCCGCCCCGCCCCGCCCCGCCCCACCCCGCCCCGCCCCGCCCAGCCCTGTCCTTCCTCTTCGCGCCGCGCTCCTCACGAGGAGCCGAGACGGCGGACAATTGACGCCACGCCGGGCCATGCCGCCCTGGTGGTGGGGCCGCCCGGGCCGCCGGGGGTGGGAGAATGGCCCGATGGAGTGTGAAATGGACGTCCCGCTTATCGCGCCTTCTCTATTATCAATGCGCGCGGGTCGGGTCGGGCCGGGCCGGGCCGGGTACTTAGACTAAATACCCATTCCGAGCCGCCGCAATGAGGTCAACGGGGTCGCAGTGGGGCGGAGCAGGGAGGGCGAGCGGCACGGAGAGAGACCTTGTTTGTTTCAGTATTTACTTCACAAGAAGGCCTCAAAAGCCCCAATACAGAGAGCAGTCCACTCTTTCTGAACAATATTTTTTTTTCAGGTTGCAAAATAGGGTAGAAATATAGCAAGGGCCAAAATACAAAAGGAGATAAGGGGAGGAAACAGAGAGGGCGGGGGAGGGGGAGGGGAAGCTCTGCGCATAAGTAAGTAAACGACGGCGAGATCGGATATCTATCTATAAGACGCCAGGAGGACGGCGAAGAAGACGAGCTCGATGGGGCCGAGGATAGGCGCTCCACGACCAGGAGCGTGGGGTCGAGGACGGCGCGGGGGACGCTGGCGCCACGCCTTGTCGCTGCAGCTGGCCCTGGCGCCTCACAGGTCAGCAGTCTACTGCAGGCCTGGTCCGGCTGGGCCGTGGAGCCGTGCTGGGACCCTGGGACGTTAACCTCCGCGTTGTCAGGCGGCGCGCTGCGCGCTGGCAGTCAAACCTTGCGCGCCCGTCCCGCGCGCCGCGCGTCCCCCCGCGTCCCGCCCGGCAGCCGCCAGCTTCTCACCCTCGCCGTTTGGCGGGAGAGGCGCTCCGAGCAGGCCGCGCGGCGGCGCGGTTGGCCGGTGTGCCGGGAGAGGGCGCGCGCAGCGCTGTGCCTCCAGCGAGCTCAGAGCACAGCCATGCTGCCGCGCGGGGCGGGGCGGGGCGGGGTGAGGGGGAGAGCGCTCACGACCCGGACTCACGTGGGCTGTATCTGTCAAAGGGACGCCCTGCCTGATGCCCGCCTGCCATGCCCGTGTGCCCGTGTGTCCGTCTGTCTGCGCCGCGCCGGACCTAACCGTCGCGTCGCTCCTGAAGCCGTTCGGCCCTCGCCTCGGGCCAGCTCGGCTCAACGTCGGGCGACGCTCTGGTCCAGGACCGCAGTCGCCTCCTCGCCCGACTAGGAGAACCCACGCTGCGATTTAGTTGATCTCTCTCTCTCTCTCTCTCTCTCTCTCTCTCTCTCTCTCTCTCTCTCTCTCTCTCTCTCTCTCTCTCTCTCTCTCTCTCTCTCTCTCTCTCGACGAGAACGATTGAGCGTACCCCACAAGTACTCCACTTATTAATCAATATTTTAGTTATAAAACTACACCCTAGTGAACTATCTCAGTGACTAATCGTGAAAACTAGTGTCGAAGAACCTCTACAATTGGTAGTAACCTGTGCAACTACTTGGAACCTGTGAAAAACTCTATTCCCGGAGTCCCAGTCGCGCCACGTAACCTAACCTCAAGATGGCCTCAACAACACCAGTGCTTCAACATGTCCCGTCAAGAAGTAAGGCAATTGTTTTGGAGAATACTCAAAGTTTTTCCCAAGATCAGCTACTCAGTGCTACAGCCGACCTAGTCGGCAGTCAAAACATAACCTATTGTTCCAAACTAAGTGGTGGACGATTTTGCATTTACCTCCTCGATGAAGCCGCCGTCACTAAACTGTGCCGTCAGCACGGTGTGTATATCAACACTTCATTCGTACAATGCCGAAAATATGTATCCGACGCTACTAAATTAATATTATCAAATTGTCCACCCGAAATGCCTGATGAAGAACTAGTGAAACTCGTTGAGCCCTACGGCAAAATAGTGTCAAAACCAACCAGACTCAGTATCTCTACCACCAACGAAAACTTCAAACACATCAAGACCTGGAAGAGATCTCTTTTTATAGAGATCCCGAAGAATGCGCCCCCGTGTCCGGAGGTGATGCACATCACTAGTTCAGAAGGAGTGAAACATACTATCTACATCGAAATGAATCAGAAGACAGAAGAACCAAATCATCGCTCTCCAACCTACACACCAGCCCCACCACAACGAATCACCAAAGCAAGAAAAACCCCATCAGCCAATCAAACCAAAATAAACCCTGATCATCAAAATTCAAGTAAAGAAGAAACCCAAGGCAAGTCAATCCTAACCATAACCTCAAATCTCAGCCCCCCCTCTGCCCCCGCGCACCTCACCAGCCCAGCCGTGCCGCCGGCACCCCGGCCCTCCCACCCCTCTCCCCCTCCAACCACCATAACCTCCCAACCTCCATCAGCTGTTCCCAACCAACACTCCTCGCCCAGCAAACCCCAGCCAAACCCAAAATGCCCCAACACAAATCCTGAACAAATCCTCACTTCAAACCCCGTACCCGCTACCTCAAATAAAAGGCTCCTCTCGCCTGAATCACCCCTCCCAGTTTTTCCCAAAGCAAAAAAACAAACCACACCTCCAGAAGACCAGTGGTCAGCACTTCCATCATCCATCCCCGGCTATGAAAACCCAGTTACTTCCCAAGAATATTCTGACATAGAAAAAGTGTGTGACTTATTACTATTTGATAAAACTAAGTTATCTGAACAAAGATTTTTAGACATTATTTATCATTGCAGTCAGGACAAAATAAGAAGAGTAATGTACAAATTTACCAATCATTACAAACTTGATGTGGACATACCAGAATTTTTAAGAAAATTACATGAACTCTCTCTTGTATGTAATACTAACAACAACCTTCTTAGAAAAGTAATCAATGATGCCTCAACTACATATAATGTATAATTTGCTAAGTTATCTTATAACAATGCAACCTGTATTTTATAAACAAAAACCCCATTCCCTCACTAAAGAACATATTTGTTATCTTTTCTATATTTCATTGCTTAAATTTAAATTTCACACTTTAGGACACAAACATGCAGCACCGCATGCTCGCTGCTATGCCAGCTATTTATAACAAAATCACTCTTTCCCCTTTTAGCCCTTATTGTAAAATTAAATCCCCCCAATAAATCCTTTTAAAAACTAAACTAAAACTCTCTCTCTCTCTCTCTCTCTCTCTCTCTCGACCATATTTTAGAAATCTCAAAATTCTTACATTGCCAGCCCTATTTATTTTTGAACAGCTTAAATATGTAAAAAAAAAAATCCTCAGTTATTCAAATGTAATAATACTATTCATAGCCATAATACTAGATCTAAAAACAATATTATTATACCAAAA
Source organism: Frankliniella fusca (assembly GCA_029379305.1). NCBI lineage: Eukaryota > Metazoa > Arthropoda > Insecta > Thysanoptera > Thripidae > Frankliniella > Frankliniella fusca. Next base: position 79,282 of record JAHWGI010000222.1, on the reverse strand, counting down.
AAAAATCTTGTGAAATGTCAACAAGACATATCGTATCAAGGACCCTGTATGTTCAACTGTCTTCCACAAGCCATGAGGGAATTACCTGAGAAGAAATTCTGTTCTAAACTGCATCAATTTTTGATTGAAAATGTATTTTACAGTACTGATGAATTCTTAAACTTTGACTTTACTAGTTTTTAACTAAATCATTATGTATTTATGTAACCATACTTTGGTGTTCTAAAATAAATCAAATCAAATCTCTCTCTCTCTCTCTCACGTGATCTTTGTGACCGTGCCTCTTACGTGCGGAGAGGAGCGAGTATGCGAAAACGCCGTCGCAGCGTGGGTCAGGTGTCAACAAATAAGGTCTCTTTCGCCTTCTTGGGCGCAGCGCACAGCAGGGGTGAAGAACTCCCGTTCCTAACTTCTGAAAAATAAAGTCGGAAGGCGAGGCGCACGACGCCCTCGTCAGAGATCGGCCCTGCCCGGGCCCGGGTCCTCCTCAGAGGAGGAACGCATTACAAATACGAGCCGAGGAGGCGACAATCGGTCCCGTCGCGTCGGGCACCGCACGGCCCCACCTGGGACCAGAGGACGAGGGGAGCGGCCCGGCCCGGCCCGGCCCGCGGCGAGCAAATGAGTGCGGCATCAGTATGCAAGAGCGACCGCGCATACCTGCAGGGGCCGCGCCACGCCACGCCACCCCTACGTCGGTGAAAGGCAGGCAGGCGCCCCAAAGCACAGCTCCGCGGTGGCCCGCCCGCCCGGCCTCCGGCCCCGCGACACAAAGCCAGGCCCGCCCGCCCACCCACACTAACACAAACCTCATTGGCCCAATGTGCATAAGTCCCTGGGTGAAACGTCGCACAGGCAGGCACTTGAGCCCTATGACCTCCTAGCGCCAACGCCTGCCCAGGGCAAAGCCAGGCCCAGCTTTTCTTACAGTGTACTGTCACACATACCATCACGAGGTGCGAAAAGGAGTAAATTTGCATGTACGGGGCAACACCAGCGACGTCCCAAACACACACACACACACAGGATTGGGGGGGGGGAGGGAGCACATACGCGGAGAGGGGTCCTCGGCCCCAGGCCCAGGTGAGACTTCCCTGCCGCCGCGCCCCGACGGCGCACTCATCCTCTCCCATCCCTCTCGCACTCGAGGTTCGATCGCGTACGTACTACCCGCGCGCGTCCCACCCCGTTTGAATAATCTGGCGGAGTCCATGTGGGCGTCCAGACGGGGCAGGCCAGGCGGGGCGGTGCCAGGCGGGGCCCCGGCTCGCTGTATATGGGCTGTCTGGTCTGACGGGCCGCCCCGCCCCGCCCCGCCCGGGAGGACGCGCAGAGCGTGGGCTTGCCGCCGCGCCGCACCGGGCGTGGGCAGAGCCGGGCTTTGCCGGGGCGCGGGCAGCAGCAGCGGCCCCACCCCGGCCCGTAACGGCCAGCGCGCGGAGGACCTAACCTAAACCACGCAGAGCTCTCCTCGACCGGCCCGCCCGGCCCCACGGCCCCACCTCGCCCAATCCCTCCCCGCCCCGCTCCGCACCGACGGACGGACGCCCCCCAAGCCCCTGTACTCCCCGAAGCTGGCCGGCGGAGCGGCGCGGCGTTGGTCGACGGTCAATTTGGACACGCATCGCCATCATGTAGCCCAGGCTCCCCCCACACACACTCACTCACTTCTCGGAAGGGTTGCGCCGGTTATTATTTTATCCCGCGCTGCTGCTGGCATCGCATTGTACGTGCGACCAAAGTGCGCGCGGCTCCTCCAACTTCGTACGGCGCAATTATAACCGAATCAGGCGAGCTGGAGCAGCGGGGACCTGAAGACTGATTCAGAAGAGCGCTCTCCTCGCTCTCTCTCTCTCTCTCTCTCTCTCTCTCTCTCTCTCTCTCTGTCGCACTCATGGTTTGCGCCGCATAGGTGCGAGAGAGGCAAAGCGAGGAGAGCGCTCTTCTGAATCAGTCGGCTGACGGCGCCGCCCTCAGGCGCAAGCATCGACAAGACCGCCCCGTCCAGCCTTTGCCTGTGCTGTGCACTGCGCAACACCGCGCACCGCGCCATACAGGTATCACAAAGCACGCCAGTAAAAGAGGTGCGGCCTACAGGGACTCATGGATAGGTGGCTGTTGCTCCTGAAAAAAAAATCCCCAGTTATTTTCCGGTTTTCCTGGCCGTAAAACTCCCCAAATTCCCGTTTTTTTTAAAACAACATTCCCTTGCAAATGAAATTTATTATCATCGCAAATCTTTGCAAACTCGTACTCGAGCCTCAAACATTTAAGTCAATGTGCCCAAATAAGAAAGTTTCCGGGTAGATTTCGATTTTTTCCGGTTTTTCCCGGTTTCCCCGGCCACTTTATTTTTAATTCCCGGTTTTTTTCCCGGTTGCTAGAAACTCTGTTGAGGCTTGGGACTTACAGTTGGCCGGGACGGACATTTGATGGTCCGACGCTCGGGAGGGGGGGGGGGGGAGCGTGGCGGTGCGTGGAGTAGGGGTCACAACATGAGTACCATCATCAGGAGTGGACCAGCTACTGGCCACGAGCTGCCCGCCCCGCCCCGCCCCGCCCGGCCAGGCGCGGCCTAACACGGGAGGTACCGGAGGGAGCCGGGCCAGGCTGGGGCAGATGAGCAGGGGCGGGGCGGGGCGGGGCGGGGCGGGGCGGACCCGCAGGCCGCCCGGCCCGGCACACGAAAAGAGCAAAATTGTAAGACGAGAGTTATGGCCTGCAGGCAGCAGCGTGGGCCGGAGCCGGACGGCGCGGCAGAGAGGATCGAGTCGTGACAGCAGCGTTTTGCTAACTCGCCCGAGATGCATCAAAATTATGGTACCCGACCCGTACGCGCAAAACGTTCCCCGCCCCCTTCCCCTCCCCGAGCACTTACACTTTAGAACGCAGTGCCAGGGCGATTTGGACAAGCGCACGCGTTTTGACCTTTCCTTTCTCGGCTCTTATTGTATTTTATCCCCCGGCCGGGCCCGCCTGGGTCCAGGGGCCAGACAGCGAGTGTGCTCCGTGACAGGAGACTTTTGTGTGATGGGCCGTGGGGAGCAGGCAGAGAGGGGTGGAGGGAGGGGGCAAAGACACGCGGGGAGGGAGGCCAAAAATACGTCAGGCGAACCTTTAGGCCCCTCGGTGTGCCTCGCCTCGGGCTGGGCTGGGCAGGGCAGGACAGGGCAGGGCAGGGCAGGGCCGAGCCCAGCACAGCCCACAGCACCGGCTCTCGGCTCAGCACTGCTTGACGGGGACACGTGCTTCTCCACAGCGATGCGGCGGTGCGGTGGCGACGAGCACGGCCAGGCCACCAAATTATTTTTATTTCCAGCGGGCCCGACCAAGCCACGCGTTCTCCCCCCCCCCGTGGCGAGCAGACAAACGCGTCACCCGCGCCCCTTTTTCCGAATCCTCCCTGAGTCGCATCCAAGACCCAAACTGAACCTGATTTAAAAAAAAAAAAAAATCCATTGGTGCAAACTTTTTATTTTGCGGAGCGGAGAAATGGTAATAATAAGAACCCTAAACCGTCTTTCTGCTAGAGCTAAGAATCTAGCCGGTATCAGGATCAGGATGGACCTGATTGAGCGCTGGTTACCTTCCGAACTTGCAGCGAGCCTGCAGCGAGCAGCATCCGGCCGGGGAGGAGAGTGGGGGGGGGAGGGGGGCTGCTCCTCGAGGACACATGTCGACCGCCTCTCCCTCGCGCGCCCGTCCCGCGAGATGCACATGTGTGTCGCGCCCCCTTTCCTCCATTAAGAGCGGAAAGCCTCGCTGCTGCACTTCCGGCAGGAGGGGCCCAAGTGTGCACCCGTCGCGAGGCACCCGCCCCGAACAGGGGCTCGGGATCCCGAGAATGCGTTCGGAATTTGGGCGCCAAACGGAAAGGAATGGGTAAGGGTAAGGAGAAACAGTTTGAACCACTTCACATTTGGACGATGCGTGGAATCGATACACTTTATTCCGGCCTTTAAGTTTCTGCGGCATCCCTAATCTCATCCCTTTCCGTTCGCCTGCCCCAAATCTCGGTTGCCCTAAGGCCACGCTCCCTCCCCCGACTCCGACTCCATCCGATTGCGCACGCCTATCCATATCAATTACAATTTTTAAAGAGCGTGTAAGTTAGGCCTCGGGGGAGGAGGCAGGGCCCGACCCCAGCGCAGCCCGAGTCGACTCACATTTTTATTGAAATTTTCAGGAAAGATCACCATCTTCCCCTCCTCCCACTCCCTTTCACCAAAATAAACTATATTAGCGAATTATTTTCTTCTTCACCCCTCCCGTACGTGAAAAAAACACAAGTGATTTAAGGTACTCTTGCTATAGGGGTCGTCAGTCAGACAGGATGTGGCTTACTGCAGGAATCGAGCACGTTGAGCTGGATAAATCAGAGCGTCGCCTGAGGGGAGTGGAGGGGACTGTTGGCTGGGAAAAAACAAGGGAGGTTGGGGAGGGTGAGGGGCACATGATGAGGCATGTCTCCAGCCAGTAATTATTGAGGAAACAGGAATAAGTCTACGGGTGTGTGCTTCCTTTTCACCCATACTTTGTTCACTAGCATGAACTCGTCGTCACTTTCTTTAAGTAGATCGGGTCAGATCAATTTCAAAAAGAAATCTTATTCACACCCTCGGAACGTTTAGATAGGGCATATATAGCTTTCGTACGTTTTCAAAGTGCAACTGCCGACGACAATGAAACAAGAAAGCTTATTATTATATCACTAGAAGAAAATAAAACTAAATTAAACCTGTAATGAAACACCTTCATTTTCAAATAAAGATACTGTAGTAAAACTTTCCGATACCAATCTACGGATAATAACAAATTCTTAAACGACTACTTCGACCCAATAAGAAACTTCCCTTTGATTTCTGTCTCAAGGTTTTTCACTACTTTTAAAATATCTTTATGGGATACCGGGAAGAGGCAGGGGGTGGGGTAAAGGAGAGGCAGGGGTGCGGGCGGGGGCAAGTCACCCCAGCGCGCCCTGCGCCCCTCGACTCGGCAGCTGCTTCAAGAAGGGCGGCTGCGCCCTTCGGTGCCCACAGGAAATGGTCCCCTTCCCCCCCAGTCGAGTGCGGGTCCGCTGCTCCCCGCTGCCGCCCAGTCCTCTCCCTCAGGGACCCCAGTGCGACACGCCGTGCGTGCCGCCGTGCCAAGTGCCAGAGTGCGGTGTGACATTCGCGGCAGGGCACGACCAGTCCGCATGCCGCAGCAGCTCACACCACATCTGAACATGGACTTGACTGAACATAGCCTGCCCACCTGGACCCCAAAAACAATGGGTAGACGCGAGGAGGTGCTGTCTTCGAAAATCATTGAACAAGGCCAAAAAAATCACGGGGGAAAAAAATCAAAATCACAATTTTAAAAAATTAAAAAATCAAAAATCACAGGTTTTCTCAAAAATCATAAAAGAATCAATGCAAAATCAATTTTAAAAATCCCTCGGGAGTAGGCAAACCCGCAACACATATCGCCTAGATATTAGATGTAGCCCGGCGGGGCGCGGTGTCGGCGGTGTCGGCTCCCGCGGCAGGAGGCAGGGGAATCACAGGTCGATGGCGCCCGCGCTCGCTGTAGCGCTGAGCACACATCTTTGAAACTCGAGGAGGCCCGGCTCAACCCGGGCGGGCGGGTACCTGGCACGGCGACTTACCTTTATTTGCGGAAGCCGGGCGGGGCAGCGGCGACAGCTAGGGCAGGGGCAGGCGGGGAAGGGGAACACCGGAAAAAGTAGCTTCTCGACGAAAACGACTTGCTTTGACGTCTTCGAACCAACAAAGTCGTTCCGGTTCTAGTATTGTTCAAACGTTAGGATCTTCAGCTGAGTCGAGTCGACCAGCTCGCATAGCGCCGCGGCCCCGCCCACTTGACCTCACCTTGTGGCATTGTGATGAGGGGCGGTGTGCGACCGACCACCCCTATGGAGCCCGTCCTGCCGGATAAACCATGGGATCGCTGTCGTATAGAACCGCCGTTCTTGTCGCTCTCTTGGAGCTCCACCGCATGCCCTTCGTGGTTCGCGCTACACTAGGGTATAAGGGTGTGTGCGTGTGTGTGACAAGCACCTGATTCAGTCGGGCGCTGTGATAATCTCTTGAGTGAAGTAACCATATATCGCGTATTGCAGCGCCTCCCGTCACCAGCCCCCGCGCGCGCTGCCCCGGTCAGGAGGAGTAACGACCCTGCGGTCGGGGCCGTGTTTCGCCCCCACGCCCCGCCCCGCCCCGCCCCGCCCGGCACGTGGGCGATGACACCAGCGCGTCCTCTCCAGAGTCCGGCCGTGTTTGCCAGACGTCGCCCTGGAGAGGAGAGGGGGGTGGGGTTCCTCGCCCGGCCCGCCCTGCCCAAGCCGTTGGAAAAAGTTTGTTTTGGTTTCCGCTGCTGACCCGATGACTCGGCGTCTGCCCTGTGCAAGCTTCCTGCTTCCGACATGTCGCCCCGCCCCGCCCCGCCCCACCCCGCCCGACACACATGAAGCGACACATAAGCGCGCCCAGTGTTTTGGCTGGCGGCTCGACCGCAGAACGCCCGCAGAGGTTCGAGTGGATCAGGCAAAAGATCCTTCTCCGCACTCGAAATGTCCCGGCGGGGCGGGGCGGGGCGGGGCGGGGCGGGGCAGGGCAGGGCAGGACACGTGCTCAGCGGCGCGGCGAGAGTACAGTACAGCGCCGCGAGCGAGCCGCAAGGCCGGTGGTGATTACCGTTGATCGGAAGCCGCTCTGCGCCCCGCCCCGCCCCGCCCCGCCCCGCCCCGCCCCACCCCGCCACGCCCCGCCACGCCCCGCCACGCCCCGCCCCGCCCCGCGTCGCATCCGCGGTCCGGTGTCCTGGAAAGGTCGCCTTACGGACCGCTGCGCCGCTGCTTCGCGCCGCGCGGCACAAAAGAGGCGCACAATCCGATAGCAGAGCGCCGCCTTCCTCGCCCCACCCTGGTCCGACCGACTCGCGCAGCACGGCTCTTGTTTTGCGGATCCGAGGGGGAACGCAGAATAAAGTTCGATCGATTGGAATAAACGCGCGGTCCGTATAACCTCATTGTCTGATTTGTTTTGGTGATTGAACATTCTTTTGGAGTACTGTATTGGAAAGCCGCATGTGCGCACGCGTGTGCCCGCCTTATGACGGCATCGTCAGAGACCACTCTGCACCAGTCACACTACCCGACGGGGTGTTCGCCACAAAAATTTTAGTTCTGAGTACTCGATACCACACCCCTACGACAATGAGAGACGACTTTTTTTTGAGCATATTTTGATTTTTTTCCCCCCCTGTATACTATTACGTCTCTCAATTCAAGCACAACCGCCCAATACTAAGACCAGGAGAACGGAGTGCTAAGGAAGTGAATTCAGTACACCCTCGGTCACACCTTCCCCCCGCGTTGCGTCGCATAGCGTTCCGGTAACGGCGGCTTCCTCCCTTCAAGCGTGTGTGCGAACGCCGCGCCGCCTCCTTGCGCCGGAAACACAAGCCTCCCCCCGGGCCTTATCCCTTCACAGTCAGAGAGGGAAGGGAGGGCAGTGGTGTGTGTGTGAAAAAGGTCATATGGAACGGAGCAACTGGCAGCCTCCCTGCGCCCCGCACCCCGGGCCGGGCCGGGCGGGGCCTCAGCGGTGCCAGGTGTGCGGGGAGCACGGCGGGAAGCACCTGCCCGGCCACGCTGAGGCCCTGGACCACGAGGGCATCTGCGGAAACCAAAAAGTGGAAAAGTTGCATACTTGCACACTGTAAAACCAAGTGTGCCACTGCTAAACACCTAGAAGTTGTGCGGCTCCCAGTTTTACATGCATGAACCCACGGTTTATCAATTCCGAGTGTTTAACTCGCTAATTTTACAATTGTACGTGTTCAACTCGAAAGCTATACACATGGAAGTGTTCAGCTAAGAAAGTGTTGTCCGGCGCAGTTGAACACTTGCAAGTGCACAGCTGCCGTGTCGAACACTAACAAGAGGACAGCCGTTAAGCAGTTGCAATCGCATAGCTTTCACGTTGAGCTGCACACTTACACGTGTTGAACAGTTGCACACTTGGTTTAACAGTGCAGGTGTGTAAATTTCCTTTCAGCCACGTGTCTTTCGGAAGTGCGGCGGAGATACCGAGTGAAATTAATAAAGCTTTACCGACCAGAAAATACCGCTAAGTAAACTACGGAGGCGACTATGGTGGGAGGTGGCAGTCGCGAGTGCAGCATAACAGTGCATTTGCTTTCCGAGGTCGTAAATAAAAATCGCATCTCTGCTATCGCGGACAATTAATCGGCGCAGCCACTTTCTTTGCACGCGGAGGCCAGCAGCGAGCAGGGCGGGGCGGGAGCAAGGTCCAGCCGGGCGAGGCGCAGTCGCTTTGCGTTTCGTTTGTTTTCTCCCGTTTGTGATTACGCGTTTCGGACGGAGCCTGCATCATACTTCGTGATGTCCGGCGGAGGCGTTGGCGCCATAACTCACACGATGACTCTGCGACGGAACCGGCCCAGCTCCACGGGAATTGCAAATAAGAGGTAATTTCAGGCTGCACTCGCGAGCGACCGGAGCGTCCGTTATCGCCATATTCTCATAGATTTTAGACGAAGGACCCTCCTCCCCACTTTCAAAAAAGGCCCCGCCGCATCATAGGCAGTTCGTTGAAGGAACAAATATTATTTCACTTTGGTGAGACGTCCGCGCGGTGAGAAGGGATTGGGGAGAAAAGTCAAAACACTTTACCACTTTACCGGGATGCACCCGCCCGGCCCCGCCGCCCCGCCCCGCCGCCCCGCCCGGCGCTATCAGGGCGCCCATCGCTGGTAGCGGCCCCGCCCTGCGCCCCGCCCCGACTTACTCCACCCTGAACCCCCGTCAGCCCGGGGCGGGGCGGGGGTCCCCCCGGCTGCAAGTCCAGAGGCAGCATTGATATGCACACAGGGCCACGCCTCCTCCGACAATATCGGCAGCAATCTGGGCTGATCGGTGTCGCTTTTCTCCCCGCTTTCGGGGACGGGACAGTTTTATTGCACGGGGCGCGAAATGCCGAGACTCTATCTTTACGAGTCTTTGGCGAAATAAAAGAGGAAGGTCATGCATAGTCATGCTGTACGGGGCGCCTGGCTCCTGGAACAAGCCACGCCCGGGCGCGCCGCACTCCCCTATCGAGATGCCCAGGATCAAACGATATAGTGCAGGGCCTGACGGGCTGTTTGATTAACCATTTTCCCGCCATTGTTATATCGTCAGCTTGCGTCAGTCTGTCCTGTAGTCTGTCCTCTGCCGGCCTGTCGTGATGTGAATATGGCGGCGGATAGCACGGAATAAACTGAAACCTTTCCTCGTCTCGCGAGCCGAGCGCGAGGTACGTGGGAACGCTCTGCGCGGAGACTACCTCATATCTTCAATCCTAAACTCGCACTGGCGGCCGCAAAAAAAGGCTTTTATTCATTTTAAGCTCCCAAAACGTACGTGAACTGGTAGCTGTGAGGGAACCATGGGCAGAGCTTCTCGGGCAACAGCCCTCTCCCCGGCCCGGCCCTCGCAGCCCGCGGCCCGCATCCCGGCTCGCACGCACGCCTACGTGCAGGGGCCTATCTCGAAGGCAGGATCTTCCCGCCCCCCCAAAAAATATATGACACCAACATTTCCCAAAACCCAGGATCGACTTTTCGAATCGATGACTTTCGCCCTCCAATTTCCAAAGTGTGGCGAGTATTCTGTGCAATTCCGGGAATTGATTGCTTTTCCATGGAGCAAATTGGAGTTGACTTTCACAGCGTTACCTGAAGTCTGTCCGGGGCTGGACGACTCGCCGCCCCGCCCCCGCCCCTTGCCGTTTCGGAGGAGTCACGGCGGCCCCTGACACCGGGCAGACGGGACGGCGACGGGGGCGGGGCCAGGGCGGCCAGGGTCGCAACAGAGGCCGCCGTCGGCTCTGCGAAATATGACGGTATGCGGACGTGCGGGGACTATATAGTGATGTCGCGGAGCCCGCCTGGGTCCCCCGCCCGCGCCCGCCCTACAAGGGTGTGTTCCAGGCGGTGTGCGTTGCGTGAGGAGTAGGCAACCCAGCATACTTTTAAGTGTAATGTTTCTCGCAATAATCGCAGTGCTCATTTAAGAGCACGAAACACGGCCGGGGACCAGCAATCACCAGCGAGGAGAAAGATCCGTAAGGCCAGCAGCTATCTCGAGATGGGGGGGTCATTACAGAGCTGGTGAGCAGGGCTAGAGAAGAGGGTAGCGCACGGTCGGCAGGACCGCGGTGGTGAGGGTGTCGAGACAAGACTCAGAGGTGAGGAGCGTAAGTAACGAGGTGTGCCCCGCCTCACCTCACCCAGGTCCTCACTGCACTTTACGGGACACAACCACCACAGCTCATCCCGATCTTTTCATTGGAGGACCGATACACAGCACCCTCGCACCCTCTGCTCTGCCACGGGGACCCCCGACGCCTACCTGCCGTGATGCGGGTGGTGGGTGCTCCTGCCAATCAGGCACGAGATTGGAGCAATTGCGTCTCACGCCACCTTGTAAGGTATATCGTCTTCATCAGAGAAAGGGTTATCCCCAAACTGCTGGCGGCTCTGTGTGTGTGTGTGTGAGAGAGAGAGAGAGAGAGAGAGAGAGAGAGAGAGAGAGAGAGAGAGAGAGAGAGAGAGAGTGTGTGTTGAGAGAGAGAGAGAGAGAGAGAGAGAGAGAGAGAGAGAGACAGAGAGAGAGACAGAGAGAGAGAGAGGGAGAGAGAGAGACAGACTTCCTCGTTCGGGAACGCAGATTTGCGCCTACCGGCTAGCTCTGCCCTAAAATACTTTACGTGCTCCTCTTCAGGGCATTCAATATCAGAATAGCGCTGCCGCAAAACTTTCCATACCTTTGAACCATCGTGGGCTGGGCTCACCACCAGCGCTGCAGCGCCACGCGGTGCGGCACGTCTCCTGAGTTAGAAAAACGATTTAACAGAAATTACAGCCCATCCCTGCGTTTGACCCAGTTTTTGGGCCGGCCCCGTGCGCGACAGGGAGATGACTCCCTCCCTCCCCCAGTCTGGGTCGCTAAAGGCAGTCGCACCCTGTCATTTTCGTACCCCGGCGAGGACCGAGCATGCTGCGGCGCCCGGAGCGCCTCGGGCGGGGCGCGGGGCACCCTGGTGGGACCTTCACACTGCTTTGCCTCAGCAGAGACAGGGGTTGGGCAGTTCTCCGGTCCGCCGGTGGCGCTGCCGAGCCGAGAGCTCCTGCGCGGGCTGAACTATTAATCCGCAGGGGGAGAGTGATCGGGGAGCTCAGATCAGTGCGACGAAGACAATAACGGCGCATGTTGTCACGGTCCTGGCTGAAGGCAATGGCCTCCGACTGCAGTCTTCCGTCTTGACTTGCCCTGTAGCAATGTGCATTGTAGGTTTGGAGGGGTAGGGACGTTCTACCGCTCCGCCCCGCTCGGGCCCGGGGGATGCTCTACAGACGGGGAGGAAGTGGCGGGGGGGGTGGAGCGGGGGGGGCGGACGAGGGAGAAATAACCTCGGAATTTGGTGTACACCACTAATTCAACAAAATTAGTCCAATATTCAAACAAATTCAAGCCAATTCAACCTAATTCAAATTGAATTTCAATTCAATTCAAGCCAATCCAAACCCAATGCAAGCCAATAATTCAAACAGATTCACACAGTAATTCAAGCCAATTCACACACTAATTCAGTCCAATTCATAGGCAATTAAAGCCGATTCAAGGCAATTCACATCCAATTCACGAGATCGGTACACCAAATTCAGCGGTTATTTCCCCCTCGGGGGCGGAGCGGAGCGGTAGCAGAGCCCTTGGCAGAGCTTATCGCAACAACCCTTTCCTTTGGCAAACAATTGCACGGCCGGCGGGCGGGCCACTAGGCTGGCAGTGCTGTGCGCCAGACCTAGTTCGCCGGGCTGGGCGACCTCCGCCCCGCCGCCGCACCTGTAGGGGGATTGTTTGCACGCGCGACGGTCCCCTCCCCGGATCCCAGCCGCGTTTCCACAGAAGACCAGGCGGGGGTGCGATGCAGGGAAAAGTAATACCCTTGTTCTGATTTTTTAAGTTTTACCTGCGCGACGGATTATATCACGTTTGTTTGCTGTTTCATTAGCCCTTTCCGGCTCGAGCTCGGAAAGGGTTGCCGTCTCTATTTGGGACCGGTTGTTCGGTTCGCGGGTCGAAAGGCACCTTGCCTTCCCGTGCTGCAGTCCCAAGGACCCTTTATTTCCAGGAAGATTGGTGCACCACACGGTACGGTACTCGGGCAATCCAGGTGAGAACCGTGCAGATAATGTTCACGGCACTTTACATAGGTTATAAGATTCGTAGGTCGCCAATAATCCCACGCCAGGCCCACTCTGAACTGTATATTGCCTGGTCACAATTGACCTACGGCATTTCGCGTCGACTCACGAGAGCCTCGCTCCTTGCCTGGCCCCCCGAGTAGTAGTTCCCCGTTCTGTCCTGGTTTGCGACTGGCAGAACCACGCCCTATCTAAACGCTGGGTTTTGTACTCACATGGTACGCTCGACCTTACACCGGGTCGTCAGCGTGTTCCCGCGTTGCCTCTCTCGCTGCCTCGCGCTCCGCCTTCCTCCGCTTGGCCTGGACGCGACGCTCCTCGTACTGCCGCGCTGTGAAAAGAGTTTACCAGAGAAGTGAGTGAATTAGCAGGGTATCTTAAATAAGTGACAAGAGACCCGTGCAATGTTCCCCCAATTTTTAAATAGGCACACTGGTACAACGAACGGCTCAGTTCAACATACTGATTGATCGATGGAACCTTTGTGTGCGTAAGCGCTGATGATGATGAGTCATTTTCACGGTGTTATCGGCTGGCGTTACGCGCCAGCAGGGCGCGTGCAGCATGATCCATCACGCCCGTGGCCTGCCTGTGCAGCTGCAAGAGAACCTTATGGGGGGAGGGGGGATTCAGTCTTTTTCGAACCTGCACAAATCCTGACGAAGTAAATCATTCTTCTTAACGAAGCGAAGCCTTTCGCTGCTTCGTATAATGTACTGTGTAAGGCATTTTCTTCGCAAGCCCGGCCTTTCGAAGAAATTTGTTTGTACGAACGAAGAGCTTCGTAATAAGAAGCAGCCAAATGCTGCGCAGCTGACACGCTTTTTCTCGCGCCAAGGTTTTGTCAGTGTCATCTCCAATTCTTACGAGGGCATGATACAACCTATACTTGTACCTTACATGCAGTTTACGCCACTTGTCACCAATCGAGACTGAAGTCAGATGTGCTCGTTTTGGCTCATTTGCATGGAATTTGCAGCTTGCAAGTTTAGACTGGAGCTGTAGACAGATGGGGGTTCGATTGGCAAAGTTTACAGTAAGGTACGGAAATTGTAAGCGATCGCCCAAAAAGATTTCCAGTGTATCGGCGCAGATGGCAACACTGCGAGGATCCCGGCATGGTCACAGTGCAGCGCCTGCTCGGCCTCGCTGTGCGCAGAGATTGTCAGGTGACTGCCCCGGAGCCCGGAGGCCCCGGAGGCCCCGGCCCGGACGAGACGCGACGCACCTGCTCCTGTTTCATTGCACCACACAAAGAAAGAAGCGGAAAGGGAAAAAAAAATGAGGCGAAGGGGAATAAAAGAGAAGTGAGGACGAAAAGGCATAAAAATCAAAGTCGTGAGTGAGTTCTTTGCAAAGTGCGTGCTTTATAGTATGCCCTCACCAACTGACTGCCATCGTCGAGGAAAAAAAAAACTCACGTTCTGCTGCTAAAGCACAGAAATTAAAAGAAAACAAAGATACGATTTCAGGAAATCCTGGTAGGCACGGTTCATTACTATAAATTCGTATGGTTTCATGAGATATTTCGCTGGATGGTTATTAAGAAACCAAGTCCAAGATTTCCAAACTCTTTGGTAAAGTTCTTGAATTTATTTAACCTCAGTATTTGATCAGTGTCATTAGAACAGTTCACATTCCAAATTTGAGCTTTCGAGATAAAACGATTTAGGAATTAGTTTCTCAGCAGAGACAAGTCCGAACAGCTTGGTTTTTCATCATTCGAATACTACATTGACACTTTTCTTCTAACGTGTCCTGCTTTCAAGTTTTGGTTTTCCAACGACTTAACATGAATTAAATCAACGGGGCCTTGCTGATAAAAAAAAATCTGAAATTTAAATTTCTATTAAACTTAAAGACTGAGTAGGCCTATACCAGTTACATACTATAAATTTAGGAAATATTATCAAAATCCTTGGAGCGATTTTTTTTTCCTCCCGTAAGGGGCCATATAAAACAATTTGACATACGTTTCAAAGCGATTTTAGAAGGCAACTCCGTTGCCTAAACAAGAAATCAAATCAGATCTGGCGACAAACCAATAAGGCTAATGCGAGCCTAAGATAATTTTTTTTAAAAAACCCGCTAACGCTTACGTGAGAGCAGATGACTTTTACTTATTGCTTTGAACTCACAACTCGGTACGTCCAACTTTATTAGGCAGATGCTTTTTCAACTTTAACTTTCCAATGCTTAACGCTGGACAACTTCCACTTTTTTGACAACTTTAACTGACGACGTTTCAACGTTTACTTTTAACTTAACGAGCTGCTGATATTAACGTATCATCTGCTAAAAAGTTATATGAACAGAGAGCGTCTCTCCAAAAGTCTGATGGATATAATTTGAGAGATCTAAGAATGCAGGTTATCAAAATCGAGAAGACGACATCCAGTTTCCTTTGCAGTGTGAAGAGAGGGAATACGTAGTTAGAAGAGAGAAAGAGAAACAGCGTCATGTGCAGCGAGCATCATGACGCTGGAGTCGAGTCGCTTTTTACTGCACTTTTTGCGATCTTAGCCGCCATGAGCTGTCAGGGTCTTTGGTCGCTGCCATGGGAACCACCACGTAAATAAGTAAAGCAGTGCTCTCAATTTCGAATGGGGAGGGGGGGGGGAGCAAAGTTTCTTCCGCGAAAGCAAGAGCGGGGATGCAAACGATCCATTTACAATTTAACTCTTGAGGACGAAGGCACCGGGAGGCGCGCAGCCGCGCGGCTACTGTGTGCGTGGCGTACACTGCTAAAACAACAGGCCACGCTGCTGCTGCGCCGCTCGTTTTAATCCGCACCCCGGCCCTCAGAGGGAAGCGGCGGGGCGGGGGGGGCGGGGCGGAGCGAAGAAGGGAAGGTGAAGGGAACCAAAAGGTGACCGGTTTTTAGTGGGGTCTTTCCTTTGGATCATGCGTGCCCGCGGCCAAGGGGCCCCCACACGCCCAGGCCGGGGCCCAGGCCGGGCCGGGCCGGGCCGGGTCTGGCCGCGGAGTTCCCGCCAAAACTCCGGGAGTCGTGGCGTAGCGCGGCGCGCGGCGGCCGCGCCGGCCCGGTTTTGGTCCGGGCGCTGGAGTCCCGTTAAGCCCCCCTGCTCTTTGGGCCACCGCCGGACCGGCCGGGTACAACAGCCTCCGGGCCTCCGGGGGGTTCTGGTTGTGCTGACGGTGACGGGGCGGACCTTCCGGGTACGCAGACACGTCACCACACCACCGTTGCGCCGGTGGTGGTGGGGAGGGAGGTCACTGCAGGTGGAACGATAAAATAGCACGAGGTACCGGGAGACACATCACTGTGAAAAATATCCTCGTAAATTGACGATATTTTTTGTAATTTTGATTTACAAAATATGTCGTAAATTTACGACTGCCCATTCTAGCTCGTCGGTCAATTCCAAGTCGATAGGGAGTGCTTGTAAATATACAATTTCAAATTGTAATTTTACGACTTTTATCATGGAAAATTTTTCCGTAACCCTTACGAGTATTTTTCACAGTGAGGAAGACCAGCTCAAGAAATCCGAGAGTTTACGAATAAAAGGTTGGAGTGGATTTCGCTGCAAGTCACTGACGCCTGATTTGTGATACTTTCGACACAAAATCTTGTGGTAACTGATAGTTTGCGATTCCTTCGATCGATCGCATTGTAGAGCATGATAATTTTGTATCACATAAAACAATGTGAAAAAATTTCCATGGAAAATTTTATACAATATAAATGTAATAACTTTTTATCACAAGATTTGGTGTACATATTGGAGGAATTAGACTATGAGTGAAGCTGAAGCGAAGGCAAATGGCGTAATTCATTTGTTGTCTAATTCCTCCATAAATTTTATCAAATTATTTTTGTGATACAAATTTAATACGCTTTAAAATGCGATGAATCGAAGGCACCAAGTTATCATATGTTTTGATTAAATTTTATTAAAAACTTGACTTCAGTGGCTACACAAGGGGTCTTCGAACTTCGACATCACTCCGTACACAGTCTAATGATAATATTATCTCATATATATCCTAAATATCACACAATTTACTGGAAATATTACATAAATAATACACATCTTTCATAATTTACTCTGCTTGAGTGCATGTAATTTGCTTCACAACAACCACATTACCAGCAATATTTAATATTCCTCCGTACAGGGGGGAAACGACCCATACATAATGTCCCGTGAAACTGCTTTCTGTTACAGGGGTCTCACGACGCATACCTTTCGGAGAAGTGGCGGTGTCACAGGCGGCCTACCCCGGCCGGGTCCAGCCGCCGCCCGCGCGCCCGCGGCCCCACCTGGCAGCTGTCCGCCGCGGCCGCTCTCCCATTACGGGTCCACGATGACACCCCACGAGGACGCAGACGCAAGGCTCGTCGGGTTCCGCGCGGGGCAGGCCGACAGGCCGACAGCTGATATCCGACAGCTGCTGCAGCGAAATGGAGAAGGAACACGTGGATCTTGCTCCGAGCTGCTGGGCTCGCCTCCGTCCCATCCCCAAAACAGTGTTCTGTTCCGATTTCACCACACACTCAAGCGCGGCATACGCTGAGCTGTGGCGTGGCGGGGCGGGCGACGTGCAAGGGTTTCCCTGTGTCCTCCCCGCACCGGGCGTGGCGTGGCGTGGCGTGGCGTGGCGTGGCGTGGCGGAGCGTGGACCCAAAGCGGCACGCCAAAGACGTGCTGCCACGCGCCAGATGGTATACACCCCTCCTCTGCCCTTCTCTCTCCTTCACCTCCCGCAGCCCTTGAGGGGCTCCCGCCCCGCCCCGCCCCGCCCCGCCCCGCCTGCGCCATCACGCGGCACAAAGTCAAATTATTGAGGCTCCAAGAAGTCCAATTTTAGCGCTCGCCACTCGGCCTCTGCACATGTGTGTGAAATTCGAGCCAAACCGAAGAGCCCCACAGGTTGGCGCCCAGGTTTCGGAACATCTCTACTTTATATCTCCTCCCCGCTCGGTCAAAGAGATCCCAGCAATAAGCATTGGTGACGTTACAAACCTCCTAAAGTCACAGCGTGGTCCTGTGCGCCCCTCGGCCCCCGCACGAGCCACGCTCACCCCGGACAGGACGCCCCCGGGCCGCCGCCCCCAGAGGCACTCCGCAGGCAAGAGGTCGGCGTCGTGCCGCCCGGCAGACTCGTGCAGCAGCTGCCGGGAGCAGACCGCAGCAGTCTCCTCTTGGAACAAATCTTAAAATAAGTGGGGGGGGGGGGTGCAGCCGTGCTATGCTGGGCTGGCTCGTCGTACTCAGACTCGGGATGCAGATGCGGAACGCGTCGGGAGGAGGGGTTGTGTTGGTGACAGCGGACCCGATGCGCGACACCCGAGCCCGCGTGCAGGTGGAGCTGGACATGATGCTGGCCGGCGGCGTGGTCAGCGCCCCACGGCGGCACGGCCCGGCTGGCTCGCGCCGCGCGGCAGGGCGTTCAACCCGCCGTGTCGGGCTGGAAGTGCCAGAGAGTGAAGAGACTCAGCGAGGCGATTCCGAACACCGTTTAGTAGTTTCTTCTCTCTCGCTCCTTATGGCCGTGCCTAATGAGTGCAACAAGGAGGGAGCGACGAAACCACTGTGCGGAACCACCGTACGGAGACTCCCGCAGCCTTCGGCCGGGGGCCCCGCCGCGCCCCGCCGCGCCCCGCCGCGCCCCGCCGCGCCCCGCCGCGCCTCAGCCTGCTGCTGCTGCTGCCAGGACCTTTCGCCAAGATGGCGGCCTGCGGGGCCTGGGCCGTGGCCAGCAGGCTAGAGTGCTGGGCAGGGCAGGGCAGGGCAGGGCGGGCGGGACTGGTTATGCCCCGTCTGGAATGCGGCCCATGCGCGCGTAGAGCCGCCATTGGCTGACAGCGCGACCAGGGTCATAAACAGCGGCCGAGCGGCGTAGCTACGCAGGGGAGCTGCGCCGCCAGAAGCACCGCGCTCACGCTGATCCACGAGCCGGCGTGCGCGGCTACGCTCCTGACTGTAAACTGCGAACGGCTCGCGAAAAGAATGAAATGGAGAAAAGTAATATGCGGCGGCGGAGGACCGACCGACAGATCCCCTACACACTCGCCATGTGTTTCTGCACTTAGGGGCCGCACCCTTTGTTTTAGGTGGTCGTGATTGCGCCCCGCCCCGCCCCGCCCCACCCCGCCCCGCCCCGCCACGCCCGCCGGGCGCTGCCGCCGCGCAGCTGTTGCCAGCTGTTGCCGAGTAGCTTGCAGACTCCTTGAGGCGGGGCGGCGCGGGGCGAGGCGTCTGCCCCTTGGACCAGCTGTCGGACCAGCGCGCGTGCCCGCCCGGTCTCCGGCCGCAGCCCCATAGCACCCCGTCGCGAACGACTACATCCTCGTCCTCTGCTCCCTCTCGGGGGTGCGCCCGGGGCTGCGGGCCGCGACGCTGCACTTCGCCGTCGTCAGCAGGCGAGTCAGTGACACCTTAGGCCAAGCCGCGGCCGTCGGCCCCCGAAACCCAGCGCAAGGGCGGCCGCGCGGGGCCGGGCCCGGGCCCGGGGCCTCCAGCAGCGCAAGGGCGGCCGCGGTGTCGATCGCCCCGGTGTCGGGTGCCGCGCCGTCAGCGGGGCGAACGCGATACGCCCCAGCCAGCTCATTGATTCCGAAACGTCTTCTTATCCATCCTTGTCGCCTACGGTGGGCTTCGCTTTCGAGGAGCGAGAGAGAAAGCACTCGTGGTCGCTCATCTGGATCAGTCTATACACCGGCACGCCGCCGAGGCCGTTGCCCGCGACCGCCGCGACGCTACGCTCCGGGGGTGACACGGTGAAACAAGAAGCTAGAACTTCAAGGACACTTTTGCCATATTCAAGGACCGTGCATCGGATCCAAGGACTGGTCCTTGGAAAATGGCCATTTTCGGGCTTTTTGACCGTTTTCAAGGACCAGTCCTCGAAAGTCAAGGACCAGTCCTTGGAAGTCAAGGATCCTGAATGATGGACCCTCCGGGAGCGCCCTCCCGGAGGGCCCTCCCGGAGCGGAGCTTCGGAGGCAGGGTATAGGCAAACCCATGGGGAGGCCAGGTGACAGGCAAACATCCGGTGTGTGGGGATATAAACCGCTCCGGGAGGGCCCTCCGGGAGGGCGCTCCCGGAGGGTCCATCATTCAGCCCATGACGAACATCGCTCCCAGTGGGGAGGCGGGTGGGGGGCGGGGGGTCTGGCGGGACAGACCCGGGACAGACCCGGGACAGACCCGGGACGGACCCGGGAAACCCGGGAGAGACCCGGGAGAGACCCGGGAGGGACCCGGGAGAGACCCGGGTAACCCACGAGCAACACACGGGAGGGGTCCGGGAGGGGGGTACGGGAGGGGTCCGCGTAGGGATACGGGAGGGGTACGGGAGGGCCACGAGGGGGTACCAAACAGGGTAGGTGGGAGGGGCCCGGTTGGGCCCCTCCATGGGGCACGAGAAGGGCCCGGGCACCCCAGCGAGGCGGGCGCGCCCGGGCGCGCCAGAATCGCGCCTGGATCGTTCCGGGACAGCCAGGTTAAGGCACGAGCGGGCCCCGGGAGGGGCCCGATAAAGCTCAAACCGGGTCCCTCCCGTGGCCTGCCCGGCCCTCGCTCTGGGTCGTTCAGCAAAGGGGTACCCCTTCCCGTAGGGGAGTAAAAGAACTCATTGGGATTTTCGCTCGTGCCTTAACCTGTCCGTCACGGAACTATCCTGGCGCGATTCTGGCGCGCCTGCCTCGCCGGCCTCGCCGGGGTGCCCGTGCCCGGGCCCTTCTCGTGCCCCACCAAGGCGCCCCATGGAGTGGCCCAACCGGGCCCCATGGAGGGGCCCAACCGGGCCCCTCCCACCTACCCTATTTGGTACCCCTCCGTGGCCCTCCCGTACCCCTCCCGTATGCCTACCCGGACCCCTCCCGAACCCCCCTCCCGGACCCCTCCCGTGTGTTGCTCGTGGGTTGCCCGGGTCTCTCCCGGGTCCCTCCCGGGTCTCTCCCGGGTCTCTCCCGGGTTTCCCGGGTCCGTCCCGGGTCTGTCCCGGGTCTGTCCCGGGTCTGTCCCGCCAGACCCCCCGCCCCCCACCCGCCTCCCCACTGGGAGCGATGTTCGTCATGGGAGGATCCTTGACTTCCAAGGACTGGTCCTTGACTTTCGAGGACTGGTCCTTGAAAACGGTCAAAAAGCCCGAAAATGGCCATTTTCCAAGGACCAGTCCTTGGATCCGATGCACGGTCCTTGAATATGGCAAAAGTGTCCTTGAAGTTCTAGCTTCTTGTTTCACCGTGGAGGGACCGCACCACAACAGCACCTTGAGCAGCACCGCGACCTCCTCCTCCTCCTCCGACACCGTCATGATGTCACCCGCCTCCTCCCGTGTGCTCGCCGCCGCCAGCGTTCCGCGAATAAGCGCGCCGATGTTTCTGCGAACAAGTCCGCCGCCCGGCCCGGCCCGGCCCGGCCCGGCCCTGCCCGGGGCCGCACGGAGCAGGCCCCGTTACCCGCGGGGCGCGGGGCGCACGCCCCCCTCTGCCACCGTGACGTCGTGGGGAGAATGTGGGATCAGAGCGGAGGGCCCCACCCACCAGCAGCGCGCCGCCGGGGCACCCCGGGACCCCATCCTCCGGGGCAGGCGTGACGCCACGGCGAATCCGGGACAAAATTGGCGCGAGGCGTCGTGCGCGCCAGAGAGCGAATAAATGCGGGGAGGCTATGGCTGCGCTCTTTGCCTTCTTTTCTCGGATCATCGTCCACACACTCCTGTCAGTTCTGCTCGTGTTCCAGCCACAATCCTGTGCCGCAGTGTCGCCAGAAAAGTTAAGCAAAACGATACACCGATGTGCAGGTGGCGGTATCTCCGCCTGCCTACCAGGCAGCTCCCCTATACTAGATGCTGCCTAGTATAGGCAGGCGGAGATACAATCCCGTTATGCACAGGTGTATTGGGCGGATTTTTGCCTAACTTTCTGGCAACACTGCTGTGCCGACAGCCTGCACACGCAGTACAGAGCACGACATGCCTGAGGAGGCGCGCAGGGCAGCAACAGTATGAACAGCGGCGACGTTTTAACGCGTTTCCGTCTGGCACACGCGCACGCCTCTTCTCCCAGCCCGTCCGGAAACGAGGTAGAAATACACATTTTGATGGTCCCATTAAAAAGTTAGCGTCCGCAGCGTAGTGAGCCAGAACTAAACTCGTGTGTGTGTGTGCGCGTGTGCCCAAAACTTCGTCGTTCCCGTTATTCTGTAAATCTAAGGCATACTTAAACCAAAGATTAGGAGCTCTACCACGGCTTGGTCCAAAGTGAAAAGTAGCTTAGAATTAACCGAGGGGAAAACAACTCAAGTTTTTGTACACCTTCTCAGATATATTCAGAAAATATGAAAATAAATTACAACAGGACCTTTTACCACGACAGACGATGTCAGCGGGCCGTTTTTGTACTTTTTTTGGAAGTCTGGTTAAATCTAAGGATCGTCGAACGATTCCGAGGGCACCATCGCGTTCCTAGGATAAAATTACGTCAGGCAAACAAGCGTCGGCCACTTTGCACAAAAACTCTAGCTACAGGACAAATAGTCCAAATACACTGCAAAAAACAGTGATTTGGCCTCACTCCTGCCAAAAAAAAATTTTCGGATAAATCCGTCGTGGCCTTTTTAGACCCCGTCAAGGGAGCCTATTGCTGACGCCCGTGAGTTTTTTTATTCTTGACGCTGGCGAATAAAATTCATGATTTGACTCTCACCAAAAGTTCTGACTTTACATTTTTAAAATTCTTTTAGAATTTGAAGTAAGTGTTCAAATCAAGGGGGCCGCTTAACGCGTTAGTTAGATTTTTTTCTATTCATGCGACGAATAACCTTTTCACCAATTTCGTCCAAATCGGAGAGGTCGACCCCCCTGGAGCGCTCTTCTTAAATAAATTTACTCAAAGGGTGCCTGTCTTTGCGCCGGTCACTGTCGTGGGCCTAGGCCTGGGGATCAGGAGCGATAGTGGGACTGGGATTGGAGGGCGCATGAGCCGGCCCGTCCGAGACGCCAAATCCCTTTCCCCAGACTCGACCCGCTCCCCTTCCCGGGGCCGGGCTGCCACCCCTCCGGGTCCCGACACCTGCTCTCTCATGATCGTTCTCCTCCTCTCCCTTTCTTGCTCTCTTCTTCCTCGATCGTCCAAACGTCTTTTCCCTTCTTTTAGGCAAATGATTTTTGTTGGTTCTATTTCGATCCTGTCCTGTCGCCGAGAGTACCTCACGCCGGGAGAAGGGGTACCGGCCGGCACAGCAGCAGGTGCCTGAGTGGCCGGCTGATCGCCACATCTGGTCCAGCGCAGCATCTTCCAATCAACACCTGCTGCAGAGTCCCCTTCCCTTCTCTTCCGGTGAGCCCGCAAGCTCGCGCCCCACGCAGCCGGGCCGGCCTGGCCCTTGCCCTTCCCGCCAAAAGTTCGCAGCCCGACTGTCCGCGTGGGTCCGAGATATCGGACACATCTGTGAATCGGGTACAAGCTTGGTCAGAATCTTACAGTAAACACAAAGCAAGTTTCGGAGGATATTCACCGTAGCTTACAGTGCTGAAGGTTAGTGTACACTACGAAAACAGGGTTGTTACAGAATCGGGAATTTTTATTTCCCTGACTTTTCCATGAATGAATTCGAGGTTTGACTTTTCCCCGAGACATATACACGACTAGGGTAGGGTTTTAAAATAGAAAACTATGTAAAGAAATAATTGCACTTACATAATTATTTATTCATTTTAAAGCCCTTTGTGGCACTCATTCGACATAAAATAAAAGAGCAAAACCTCTTTGTCACGGCGCGGCAGGCAGACGACACGGGCGATATTGCAATTTAACAAACTTCCATGACTCGAAGATTGATTTCCCTAACTTTTCCATGACTTCCATGACTCGAATTTTTTTCCCTGACTTTTCCATGACTTCCAGGTTTTCCATGACCTGTAACAACCCTGGAAAATATCCGTGAGCTTTTATTCGTGTTATAGAAAATTACGAGACTACGTTGGATTATTTTTTTTTGTCAGTGTGCTTGTTGTGGTTGGCTGGCCGGGGGTGGGGGCCCCTGGCAGGACATGAAGGGACGTTGTCCTTCCTTGCACAGATTGGCAGGTGGCCGGCTGCACACACACCTGCTCCCACGTGCCTTCCCCCCTCCTCCGCTGAGGGCCTCGCCTGCTACACAACGCCTTTCATTTTCCGTCCACTTTATTGTCTTTTGGCAAGAGCAAAAACCCTTCTCCACGACTGGGCCCGGATCGGCTGGACAGATACACGGCACTGTTGGAAAAAGGGAGCGAAACAGCCCCGCAATAAGCGGCAGCAGGGTCCAGAAGAAGTCTACCGGGCAATGGTATTTCAGTAATCAGATGACGCCTGAGCGAAAAGATGGACACGCTCGCGCAGGATGTCCCGAAAATGAAAACAAACGAAAAGAGAGCCAAGAGCCAGCCTGTTGAATCAAAAGTCAGAAATAAGGCTTCCGAATGGAGCGGCATTTCCGCTGAACAGCCTCAGGGTCTTTGGGGGGGTGAAGTAGCAGCAGCCGTGCGGGTCGGCGTGGGCCAGGATGAGGTGGGCGTCAAGAGGTAAACGATGGACACGCCACGCACCGGCAAAACAGGAAAAGAAACAAAAACAGTAACACCAGGCCGGGCCGAAAGAAATCTCCCCGAAATGCAATCGCGCCAAATGAGCTTGGGGAGGCCCCGCCCCGGCCCGGCCCGGGTGGACTCCCCGCCAAGCAGCTGTCGCGCACTGCTGGAGTGGACCCTACCGGGAGCCCCTGGGGCCCTGGCGGGTACGCGGACACGCCGCCGACCGGCCAGGCCGTCAGGACCAGCGTCAGGCACTTGTGCGTGATTTTCAGGAGCACATGCACACTGCCTGGAGGCTGGGGTCGCTGGGCCGAGCAGCGCGTATAGCCCTGTGGGACACTGCGGGACCCTGCCCCGCAGCGTAGGGCCTAGAGGGGGGCTGAGCGAGCGATCCTCTTCAAACACGCACGCATCGGAGCACAACAGCATTCCCGCCAAAAACAAGGGGCGGGGCGTGGCGTGGCGGGGCGGGGCGGGGCGGGGTGGGGTGGGGCTCCATCCCGGAGCGCACACAGCACACAGGTGAGGTGACCCGGTGCAGTGAACACCTGGCGGGGAGGCTGAGCCGAGGAGGGCCAGCTCCTTACCGGAACGCCCTGCGTCCCCGCCCTGCCCCACCTCGCCCCGCCGTGCCCCGCCCGAGCCCACCAATACTCGCAGCCTCCCCCTCTTTCTTTCGCCTGTACGCTACCGAAAAACGAATAAGAATGAATCGATGAGTCCACCTCAACTATTTCGCAATTTTTTTTTAAATAAAGGATTTGGTATTTACTGCTGAAGTTTCTTAATCGTCGGGCCACCTCCCCTTCTCACTAAAACTTTCAGTTCAACAGATTAAACTGCCTCCTAGTTCAACGACCACATTTGCGGAGAGCGGTTGAGAGGAAAGGAGAGCATGCTGTTTCCCTTCCTCCCTCTCTCTCCATCTCTCCTGCTCCTCCTCCTCTTTGCCACGCCAGGCGGCCCCGGGCGGCCCCCGCTGGCGATAGATAAGGTGCAATGCTGTACCGACAAAGGGTCATGCTGCACAGCACACAGGGGCCCAGCTGCAGCGCTGCACTTATCGCGCGCGGCCCCCGCGCAGCTGCCCGGGGCTCTATGCGGGGCTGCGGGGGCCTCCTCGGGGCGCGCCGGGGATGTAGGCAGCAGGCAGCACGGCCAACACTTTAGTAGGCGAGCAAATGTCTTCACCATTCGTACGCACCAAATCACGCCCCGCAGACGAAGTGTCTGTGATTATTTTTTTTAGCACAAAACTGTCGACAATTTTGTGCACATTTAGCGTTTGTCAGGAACACCTACACGGTAAAACCAAGCCCTGGGGTTCACCCTGAGAAAGCTTAGGGTTTAGCCCTGGGATTCCCACACTGCTGCAAAAAAATAAGTACGGAACAATTACGGAGAAGTACCGTTAATTATTGTCCGGAGGTTTCCGTTACTGAAGAGTACGGGAACCTCCGTGTTCTAGCCGCCCTGAACCTCTTTTTGTGTGGTACGGAGACTAAAAACGGGCTTTCCGCGTAGCACTTTTTACGTGTACGGAGAGGCCGTTTCACGTCTTCGTAGTGCAAAAATAGGGTTTACGGACTCTCCGTACTCTGCACTCCGTCGCAAATTTCATAGGGCAGGTACAGACCGCCGTACTTGGTTCCGTATTCGTTTCTAATTTTTTACAGTGCAGGGGATGCCCTGAAAATCATTTCCAGGGCGCATCACCTGGTTTCCGACTACCCTGGGAACCCCAGGGCCTGGCTTTACCGTGCACAGCATTTTCAGAGCAGCTAGCTATCGGAACTAACCTAAAGTATAGTTCCGAAGCGTTTCTGTACAATTCATAACGGACTTTCGGTTTTGTGGTCGATCCTTTCCTTGCTTCTTTGTAAAGCAGCGTAAGTAACCCCTCGGCGTGCAGTACTGTTTCCTGTCGCTGACCACAACACGCAGGCACAAGGCACACCCACCTCTCCCTCCCCCCTCTCTTACACACATCCCCCCCCCCCCCAACACACACTCACACACAGCACCTTATTCGGCGCAGGAAGTGCGCGGCCGCCACTGCCGCCTCCACAAAGTCCCTTGTGTACGCGCCCAAAAGCCGCCCACGCCCGCAGACCCGCGGGGGAAGGGGGTGAGGCGTGTGCGGGCCCACCTCGGGCGGGGGGCACACAGGTTCACAGGTGAAATGGTCAAGAAAGCCGAGGCCGCGTCGCTGCTGCCACTACAACATGCGCGTCACGCAGATGGAAGAGGTGTATTACATATTCACCGCCACGCTGCGGAGCCCACCACCCTTCCTCGCCTCCACCACCACCATGCGTCATCCCGCTTTAAGCCCTTACGCACAGTAGCGTCGAATAAGTACTGTTCCCGGACAAGGTCCTTTTCAAACAACATTAAAAAAAAATAACAAATTGTTGTGTGTGTATGTGTAGATGACAATTTGGATAACAAGCGCAGACGATTTTAATGTTCCTTTCTTTTATTTTCAAAGAGGGTGGGATAACAGTTTTAAAGGACATGTTGAGTTACTTGGTGGCTTATAAGCTCTGATCGAAATCGAATTCGATCAGAGGCTTGGCTTAAGGGAACTTCGGCACTCATCGCATTCTACCTTTAAGGCAGCCACTCCCCGCAGAAAAGTATCGGGAGGGGAGTTGCCGAGGAGAATATCGCCTGCACCTCCGCCACCACCTCCACCCCTGCCCCGCCACACCCATGCGAGCCGACATGCGATGCGACACCTTTTAGTTATACGCCGGATTTGTATTGTATCGGTCCAGCCGGTGCTGGGCTGGGTGGGGCTCCACACTGGACCCTGCGTCCAACACAGGGAACACGTGTGCTGCAACCTCCAACACCACGCACCCACTCTCACACTCACACACACAAGCCCAACAATGTGAATATCGCATGCTTGTGGGTGTGCAAACTCCTACTCACACAGTAGAAACAAGTAAATACCTCTTCTTCACCTTGTCAGAAAAAGAAAGGAAATAATTCGCCAAGTGGGAGATAAATCAGAAACTTTTGCGCACTTAATCATACAGAAAAAATTCGGATGTACTCATAAAAAGTTCAAATAATTCAGAAAACTTCAGAGAAATCAATAATATTCAGTGCCTCAACTGAAAACCACGAGCGTTTGATGATGATTACGCTAACTGTACAACGCTTTACGCTAACCACGCGAACTTAACTTCAGTACAAGCTGCTGATACTACGTATCATCTGCTAAAAATCAAACATCGCAACGTTTGCACATCGAAAGTCAGAGTAGTTTATTCCCCCTCGAAATTTGCTCAACTTTCGTTCGTAACGTATGCAACTTCCGCACACTTGGGTTTCAAGTAGTGTGTTAGGGATTTCACCTCTACTATTTGCGCAATTAATGAGTCGCTCCTTTTTCAACACCTCTTCACCCCGCGGATCGCACGCAGCTAATATAAAGGCATTATTTTTATCGTTTACTCTGGCATGGCGGGTTCATTTTTAATTCCAGACACCCTACGCTCCTCTCTGGCTTGTGCGTTTTTTTTTGTTTTTTTTTCTCAATGTTCCTTTGCGAGCACGCCGTCTCGCTCTCTCCCACCCGCTTTATACACAATGTTTTCTCTGTCCCTCCCCTAACCCTTTACCTCGACTGGGTGCATTAGTCTGCAATTACTACCCCTTTCGCGTGATGAGATGCATGCGTGTGTGAATGGAGGACAAATGAGCGCCTCGCGTAGCTCATATTATACAACGATACACATAGACTACTGAATGAATCAGCAAAACTTTGCCTCAGAAAATGCGCGACGAATGCGGTCGGGTCGGGGGGCGGGGCGGCAAGGTGGAGCCCGCCTGGCCCTGCCCGCGGCGCGGCCCCCCGCAGAGCCGTGTGGGAGAAGCAGGCTGGACCCGACTGATATCGCACTTATATGTACAAACCAACGACTTTTGGCACGCTGGCGCGCTAAGAATTACACTCTAAATGACCACAGATATTTTTGTAACTAGCGCCGAACGATTCTATGCACGTCACTAACTAGATACAATTTTCAGCTCTTAATTGTGAGCCGTTACTTACAAACTATAACTATAGGCACTCAATATTGTATCTTGTCTAGTAACGTACAAAATCGTTCAAAGTTAGGTACTAAAAATGTCCATTGACATTTAGAGTGTACATATTTTTGTATCAAGTTTGTTTCAGTTTTCTGTATCCGGGCACTGTGATATAGAAATTTGTATCGATGATACAAAATCTTGTAATAGGATATGAAAACTTGTATATAATGCAAAATTCTTCTCAAAGTTTCAAGATTTTTAAATAAATTTTGTAATTTAATGTAATCGAAATACAAATTTTTATAATATGGAATCAAAAATCTATACTTGTGTTAAAACCTTAGCCGTTTTAACGTTCAACTTGAACATAACTTGAAAAACTGTTAGACTGACACCATCGCCGTGTAAAACAGAACGTATTTCCAAAGCATTCATAAAGAAATACCATCTGAAAACTATCTCTAGGGTCTGGGGCAAGCCGGAAGATGTGGAAGAATGACACTGGGCTCGAGCACACATGCTCGTCTTGGCCTTATGGGCAAAGGTGCCGAATCCTGACAGGCAAGTTCGGGATTCAACTCTCGGTAAGGTAAGGTAAGGTAAGGAAAGGGAAGGTAAGAAAGTAAGTTGCTTCGAATGTAATTGTTTGACATGTGGCTGGCAAGTAGGGAATAGGGCATCGACCAGAAAAAAAATCTACTTTTCTTGCACATAATAAGACCACGACCATTTATATTTTTTCCTGTATTAATGGATAAAAATTTATGTATCCATGTTACAGATTTATTTTTGTATCCAATACAATACGATTTTTTGTATCATGGATGCCGAAAAAACTGCGGAACAAAATTACAAAATTTTGTACTGATGTTTTAGGAGTGTATGCAACGCGGTGGACTGGGCTGCACCAGCCTAACCCAGAAAGTCCAGTGTTTTGACGTGATAATGAAGTAAACACCACGGAAAACCCATAATGTGACTAGCACTCTAAATTATTTCTGAAATGGCTTACGTATGTGAGTCAAACACTTGTCCGATTAATAAAAAACAAAATAAACCAACGCAACGATCCGTATTTACCATGAAAACGAAATACGTGAAGTAAATCCCTGCCTTTCTGACCTTGGCGAAAAACGTAGCCTCTTGCCCTTCCGCTCGTAGTAGCGCAATGTGCAGGTGAGCAAACGAGCTGGGAGAGGGAAGATTGGCATATCCCCACTCATAGCCAATAATGGAGTTATTGTGGGTGGCTGCCTGATTGCGACCTTGACATGCTTATCCTGAGAGTTTTATCCGTGCCAGAGCCGAGCTACCCCTCAGCAGCAGCAAACGGAAGTCGATGGAAATATTAATAGTCACCCACCACAGCTTTATTTAGTTAAAACTACCCGGAACGGCTTCAACTTATGGTACAAAAAATTAGAAACGGACTATTTTGTGCCTGCTCCTGGCTTTCGGTATGTGATGAGTATGAAATCATAAATCCACCCCACAAAATAAAATGCTGGAAAACGTTTAGGGGATAAAAAATAGCTTCACTCACACTGTGATAATCTTAACCGAATAGTCTGAAAGAAAAAAAACATCGCAACGGTCGAGCAATCTTTCAAAATCTGTTAGAAACGCTGGAGAAAAAAGGACCGCTGATAAGCGGCTCCATTACACACAGAAGAGTGTCATTCTACGTTTGACGAATGTAAGAAAAAACAGTCAAAACGCTGTGAGAACGAAACCCTCAACAGCAATGAACTGACCCACATACACAGCCCCAGTCTGACATATCATTACTCGGTCTTGGACCGCTTACAAATCCTTTGCCTTTTTTTGTACATCGCATGCGCGTCAAATTTTCCGTGAGAAACTTTTACCTCTCCCGTTTGTTTCCATCAAACAGACACCCGCCTACGTTTTTGCGAAAAAGAGAAAAAAAAATCTCAAGCAGGTGAAAACAGATATCACCCCCTCCCTTTCCCTCCCACGCGTAGGGAAGCCAGATACGTTTTTTTCTTCCTTCGTTACACACTCATCATTTTTGGGGCAGGTTTCATCGAGCTCATCACAACCCCTTCAGAGAACCTCGCGGCTGTGTAATGACACAAAATAATCCGGGGGAAAAAGACATTAAAAAAAGGCTGTCACTCAACGCAGTAGTGGGCGTGAGCTTCATAGACCAACGTTCTCCTTGCGCAAGCAAGTGTGTCATCGCGATCGCGAGAAAAAAAAAGGAGGAAAAAAACACTGGGATGCATTTTAGATAAGATTTTCTGTCACTGTAGGCCAAGGTCTGCATCCATCGTATACCACACGAACAGTTTTGCGTGATGTACGGCGCCTCTGCCCGGCAATCACTGAGCACCCTCAATTCACAGTGTATTTTCCAAAGACAAACTGCTTCTCAGTCCAGCCCAATTTCTTCTACACTCCGTCACACCTCAGTGAGGTTGCAGAATTAA
This sequence comes from Frankliniella fusca, assembly GCA_029379305.1. Lineage (NCBI taxonomy): Eukaryota > Metazoa > Arthropoda > Insecta > Thysanoptera > Thripidae > Frankliniella > Frankliniella fusca. Next base: position 48,953 of record JAHWGI010000222.1, on the reverse strand, counting down.
AGTGTGTTGCGAATCTGGCCCCACTTGCCAACGCCAGGCCAGTGGGCCAGATCAGAATCTAATATTGCAGAAAGACAACAGCTGTGATAATGTCTCGTCATGGTTTAGGTTACGGTGTGTGTGGGCCATAGCAAGAGCAAAATCAGTAGCATTCAGAAAATGCATTAATTGGAGAGAGAAAAATTTCTTAAACTGTTGAAAAGTTTTTCAATCAATTTAAAAAGGACACATATGGTGTGAAACGTTCTAGCGTACCAACAAAATGTCGCGAATGTAGTACTATTACCGAGACTATTACCAAGGTCTTTTGGTCTTCCTCGGCTCCCAGCGCTTAAATTGTCAACAGATTATGGCAATTTACGCTTCTGCATTTTGTGGTTCACACGCGCGTATAGAGGCACATTTTTTTTTAAACACGCTACATTTTAAACTAGTCCTTCTCTCTCCATCGGAAACGCAACAGCAACAGGATCACTTGAAAAAAATTCGATTCCCACATATATACACACATGTTGGCCCACACACACACACACACACACATGACGCGCACCTCTCGTCGGGACCCATCACCGGCCACGCACCCTCCCGTCGTCGCTCTATTTGTCTGACTGTCTCAGTCGCGCACCCAGCCACCCCCGCACAGCAGAGGGGAGGGGGAGGGGGGGAGTAAAGATACGCATAGACGGCTTGTCCGTCAAGCTGGAGACGCAAAGACTTGTCCCGCCCCGTCCACCCACTCCGCCCGGCGGGCTGCCCCGCTCGCCTCACCTCCATTGTCTGAGCCGCGCTCAATTGGCCGGCCACTGTCAACAGGAGTGGGCGGCGCGGGTCTCAAGTGGCGCGCTAACGGCAAGGTGACGAATTTCACGCGGCCGAGAACAATCCAAACGGCAAGCCAACGGCTTCTACACGTGTTGTCAGTGTCCCAGGAAATATGAGCCGAAAATTGCGTTCTTTAATGTGGTGAAGTGAAGACCTACTGGCACACACTGAAAATGTACGAGTCATAATCCACGCTCCCATAAGAGTGAGAATTTGAGGGCAATTTTAATACTCTTTAGAGAGTGAGAATTCTTTTCCTCGCTCGATTTAAGAAAGAATTTTGCAACCTCGCTAGAAATTAAGTGAGGATTCGTGCTCAAATAAATTGAGGCTCAAAAATCCTCACTCAAATAGAGGGAGAATAAAAAGTATTTCTCTTGAAGAGGTCAAAAGAAGGTCGAAAATTCTCACTCCTTTTAAGCATGGAAAAGTGTCCTCGCCTATATAGGCTGAGAAATTGGATTCGAGGGTTCGCAGTGCAATGTGAGATTGGTAGACTTGGATTACGGTGACCGAGAACTAAACCACAAAAACTTCTAACGCTACGTTCCACACGATGTTTTCGACTGTTTTCGACAGAGGACGAGTACAGTAGATGTAAGAGACTGCAGACATCATTCTCGTTGCCATGCGGCTTCGGGTTCGCCTGACATGGGCCGGGCCGACAAGGAAGTGGGTCATGCATGTCACATTAATGCCCATGGCCGGCGCTCTAGGCACACCAAACTGCCAACAACAAGCGGACTGCAAAACTTTTCGTAAATAATCCTGCCGTAGACCCAAGTGATTCAATGTTTCCAACTTTGAGTATTCAGAATGCATAGGCCTAGTTGGAAAACTTCAGTACATAAACATAAAGTTTACTTGAGCCTTTCACTGAAAACAAAAGCAAATATATGGCATATAACACCTCTTTTGAGGGCACTGCTCGTATCTTCGCCTCTGCAAAGGAAATGATGAAACAGCACCGCTACGCTTGGAACGAATGAGCAAGAAAAATGTGCTTAATTTTTGGTGCCTATGGACACAATCGTGCCTTTTTAAAGGCACGAAAGTTTTTCAGATAAAAAGTTAGGGACTTCTAGGCGCTAGTGAGATGTTTCTTTTCGCTATATGTTGGGAATTTTTCTGATCATGCACATTTTGGGAAAAATCTATAAAACTATGGGAAGAAATTTCTGCAGGTGTAGGCAAATTTTCTTTATTATACTGGTTTATATTCGTATAGAATCTTTTCTGAATATGTCCATAGCGGTCTGAGAGTGTATCACTTTACATGTACCTTACATGTTAACTAACCGTATAACTTACAAGCAAACGTAATTAAGACAATGAGAGTAAAATTCACACATCCACAAGCGTATGAAACGTTCACACACTTGAAGTATGTCTCTGCTGATGCACCGTGCCGCCCTCTCTCGCAGCGCTGCTCAGCTCAGCCGACACAGAGAGCCGCTCTGCCCGCAGGGGGTCGTGGCGAGCCTCGGCCCAGTACCATACTGCACCTCGGCGAATATCAAAAGCTCCGCCTTGTGGGAGTAGCAACCGCCGGCGGCAGATCAGAGACCCACAAAAAGACCGCCCGACGCCCCGCCCTGCCCCACCCCGCCCCGCCCGCGCCTCGCCTCGCCCCGCCCCGGGCCGCGCCCTGCCTTGCAACCGTGCGGGGGTAGGCCATACAGCGCGATATATCGCGTCCGCAGTTACGATTCTCCACCGCAGTCGCTGGTACTGCTGAAAGTGTTTTAGGAAGTACCGCGTTACTTTGATCGAAGCTTGATTTGCAGGCTCCTGCATATAAATGTGCAAAAACGTTTTTTTTCCCCTCCCGATATACAGTACAGCCAGCAAACACAACATAACCCTTGGAAAATCAGCATTTGTAAGGTTGAGAACAATGCTTGAAATGATTCAATAATCAGAAAATGGTAAAAAATACCTAGTCGGTGTAAATGGGTATTATTGTGAAAAACGTTCTCCGATTATCAAACACCGACTCAAGCTAAGCAGTATTAACGCTAGTCCCTTCTCATAGCTATGAGGAGCCATATGGCCCCTTGAGTAAGGCACTGAAAACAAAGAAGAATCAAAATAAAGCGCGAATTTCGCGCCCCTAAGGCGCAGGCCCTCTACCGGGGTTGCGAACACTACTCTCCCTACTTCCTTTGAAGACAGCTGTGAACACCTTTTGCATATCTTTTCCATGGTGCGCACACGAGGCACACGCCCCGGCCTAGGGCCAGCCAGGGGCCAGCAAGCCACGGCAATATTGGTTTATGATAGAGCCTCAAGCCCCTCAGACCAGCCCCGTATCGGCTGGCTCTGTGGGCGTGACCTTCCGCGAGGGAAGACCGTGTGGGCCAGTCCACTTTGAGTAGATACGTAAATATATACTGAAAACTTGAGTGTGTGAATGTCGCGTACGCAAAGATGAATTTTTCAGTCGCAATCTTGAGTGAAAGTCAGGTGTGAGTTTTCCTTGGAAGTTCATGAACACCGCGGGAAGAGATTTACGAATAGTAACACAACACTCGAGCAAAGTGTGACATTCCAAAACTTGCACCTACAATATCTTGTTTTACGAAAGTGAATCAGGCAAGTAAGAAATAAAAGTAACAGTAAGTAAAAGGTCCAATTTTACATTCATTTTAAAAAACAAACCCTACACCCCCTGTAATAAATTTACAAAAACTTGTGTAAAATCACCAATATTTTTCACCTCACCCTCGTATGGGTGGATATCAACAAGGCCTGGACATGCAGCGGCCGTGACGTCACAGTAGCGCGCCCGCCCCGCCAAGCCCCTGACCGGCCACACATGTTGGGGCCGTCCCAGTCCTTTGATTGAATCACGTCAGTCGCTCAACCTCCAAGAGCTTTGCGCCGGCAGCAGCGCTGACATAAGGGAACGCAAAAAAAACCATTAAACATAAACATTTAGCAGGATTACCGGTTACTGAATAACAACCAGTCGAGCTGCCAGCCTGCGGGCCTTGATGCGCTGCACTTATACACTTGTGCCAAGAGGTTGCCTAGTAGACTGGTGAACAACGTTTTGAAGTTAATTTTTTTCGGGTTCACTTCATCTCATTCTTATAAAATTTCATTGGTTAGAAATCAGGCGGGGACTATTAAATAAAAATAAAAGGTGCTCTACCGCGTCCGTCGAAGGAAGGTTTCCTATTAAGGGATTCCCAAAAGGCGCGCGGGCGACAAGCCTCAGGCAAACAAACTGACCCGACGCAATGCGAGGCTATCTAGCATCGTTTTCGATTACATCTGCGCGACACTTTCAGCGGGACATCGCGTGCCGGGCTCGATTGGCGACTCGACTCAATCACTCTGATACTCTGATGACGCCGTCTGGCCAGATGGCCCAGATGGCCTCATTGGGTCGGGTCAGTTTGTTTGCGTGAGCGCGCGTCGCGCCCGCGTTTATTGGAAATCGAAAAACAGAAGGCATCAGCCACCTGTGACAGACGAGGCGGTGCCGTTCTCGACGCAGACCCGCGTGGCAGATGGGCACAGCCGAAACAGCCCAGCTGCTGTTGGACCCCGCGCACGAAATCCAAGCGTGCGAATGTCACTCACTTGCTGGAGAGTGAATTTTTTTTCACCTCCCGTGCACTGTGAAAAATAGTCGTAAGTTTACGGGAAAATTTTCTACGAATTGCAGTTGTAAAATTACAATTGCAAATCGTAAAATTACAAGCACTTCATATCGGCTTGAAATTCATTCACGAGCAAAAAAGGTCCGTCGTAAATTTACAACATATTTCGTAAATCACGATTTACAAATTTTATCGTAAATCTACAAAGATATTTTTCACAGTGTGTGCGACGAATTTATCACACTTTTGGGTGAGTGAATAAAGATATTCACTTACCCGCAAAGGTCGGTGGTTCTAGCCAAGCTGTATTCAGTTACGCCATGCCTGCAAAATGAACGAATCGTTATTGCTCACCAACAAGTGTGGTTTCGTGATTTATTGTCACACATACAAGTCTGAAAAATTAACAGATTTGCAATGCAGTGGGAAGTTTACTCTTGCCGCCGTGGTGCACTCGCTGGCATGACTTGACTTCACTTGAATTGGCACTTTTCCTTGGCCTGAACTGCTGCCACCCATCTGACGGATAGTATTATTTTACATCATACCCGTTTTGTTCTAAAACAAAAGCAGCCTAATATTTTTTCGGCGGTTTTACACCTTTAAAGGTCAGGGAAAAAAGAAACGTCGGCTTAAGCCTGAACGGGGCTCATTGACCTGCGACCTCTTCCTTTCCCAGGACGCATGTGTACTGTCTCTTCATGGGTTGGTGACGCCCTCCCCTCCCTGTGCCCCAACGTATGCCCACCGGCGGCGGGGCGGGGCGGGGCGGGGCGGGGCGCGGCGCGGTGAAGGGAGCGCCAGCTGTGTCCACACACCAACCTGTGCGGTCATGGGAACCGACAGACACTCGTTGATAAGGCGCGCGGATCGATCACCAAGAGAGTCATTTTTATTTTATAATAAGCGCGCGTTTATCGATGGATAAATGGAGCACTTGAATATTTTTTTTTCATGTCCAACCCTCCAGTACGTAACGCCTTAACGTTTATTTCGACAAAAAAAAAGAAAAAGAAAAAATACGATTTCACGAAATCCTGGTAGACAACGGAGTTTCTATAACTAAAATAAAATATTGTGAGTGTTGAATAAGACTGTAAGAAGACCGACTGGTTTTGTTTAGTTGACGATAGTCAAGATAGTGGCTAAATAATTCTAAGTTTGAATTGATAAGGCGGGTTTCAAGTAATGAGTACTCTCCGACAGTTCGGCCGACATTTAAACGACAGGAGCAGGAGAATAGAAAGCTCTCCTTCTCTTCTGACGGCAAAAATTGGAGGGCGAGGTCACGGCCGGAGGAGAACGGCAACAATAACCTCCCCTCCACCGGGCGCACGGAAGGGGCGAACCGGGGCCCTAACTAATACCGCTGGTACGCGAAGGACCAGCGGGCAAGCGCGCCGCGGCCGCGACGGGGGTGCGCTCTATTGGGAAAACGCGGAGTTAAGGAGTTGTTTACACAAAATGGTACACGTAAATGTACATCATTTCAAGAATTCTGCTCACCAGATCGAAGTCAAACTTACCAAACTGTTTTCCGCAGGTATAAAACTACTATTTACGCATTCAGTTCGCCTTGTCAACGTTTCGATAACTTTAAAAAATGATTTAAAGTCGCGAGGTGGGCACATCAGCCACCGGCAATGGCGGACATGCTTGGCCTGCTTTCGCGTTGTTGACACAACATGCCAACCAAATAAAATGAAAAAAATCACTGCTCTCATAACGTTACGATTGGAACTCATTCTTTGAGGCACACATTTAGTTGGCAGAACCGGGGCAAGTTTCAGTAAAACTGAAGTAGTTTTAAAGAAGGCAGTACGGTGGTCACGTGCGAATTTCAGTAGTGTTATCTCATTCTTGCGCTCGAAACTAAAGGCTGGCTTTGTTTGAACGCAGACTTTAGAGGTTTCTCTTTCGCTCCGTGTTGGCTCGTCTCGGCCTACCCCCTCCACGAAAAAATATCCCCTTCCCCTGTTCATTTTGCCTGACGAGTCGAGCATTACCATAGAAACTCGAATTTCAAATCAAATTTACAAAATTTCTGCAATACAGATTTCAACTAGACTTCAGAATCGAATGTACTAGATTACATTCTAAATGTATGCTTAATATCATCGAATTCCCTTCAGCAGATTTTTTTCTGTCGTAAGGGGCCATATGAAACAAAACACGCACGTTTTCCAGCGATTTTAGAAGGCAACTCCGTTGCCTAAAAAAAAACTGTTCCTAATCTTGCTAAGTGTTACAAGCAGAATTGACTGTATCTGTTACAATCTGCTCACTCTGTACTCATCCTCCTTCACCTCAAAGGCATGCATTCGAACGAGGGGGTATATCCACTTCTGTAATAACCTGTATACCTGACTGGGTATATACACGGTATTGGTATTACGCGTAAATGTAACCATACCACCATAATATCCTCTAAAATAGCAAAATTTTCTATGTAATACCGGCGGTAATACGGCGTAGTACAGTGTAATACAAAGTACTCTGCACAAGTTTTCTCGGAGTAAATACCATTTTGCGTCCAAAGCCCTGTCCACTGTCGCTGTCCAGTCACCAGCATAAGAGGGCCACAATGAAGATACACCACTTCCATCGAACTGGGCACGGCCACCTGCGGCCGCCACCAGGTTAGGCCCCGCAGCCCGACCCCCGCCGAGCCAGGTAGCTGACGACTCAGTTGGGATTCGACGCGAGTCACGCGCGGCCCGAGCGAGCCCCTGCGCGACACCCCCGCCGAAACTTATCGAACAGCACAAGGACGAGTCAACATGGGCAAATGCAGACGTCCTAGGCAGGCGGGGCGGGCGCGGGGCGAGGCGGGGCGAGGCGAGGCAGGGCGGGGCGAGGCGCGTGGCTTGGTGGTGCGGGGCAGGGTGCGGCCGGGCGGGGCAGTGCGCGGGTGCGGCGCGCCACCAGCCTCACCAAGGTCGTGCGTGGGAACGCGACGTCGGCCCGTCCCGCCCCTCTTCAAGGGCAGACGGTATCTATCTGAAGGGGAAAGTGAAGCGGGCGACGGGCAGTGCTCTGTAACCGCTCTTACCTGCTGATGGTGACTCGCTCCTCTTTTTTTGTCCGGCACTATCACCTCTGCCGGGCGCGACGACCCGGTGGCGACGGCGCGGCTGCCCTCCCCAGATAACCCCTCCTAGCGACAAGACGCCCTGCCTTTTCCAGGATCACACTCCTGTGGGTGGGAGGAGGGGGTGCTCGCTCAAATCACCCATGTTATCAGTTTCTCCCTCACAGTTCTTTCCCTTGCACCCAGTACATCAGAAGTCTCTTTTTTCAGCCCGCATTTCGGTTTTCAGAGCGGCGCGGTGGGGAGCGGGTGGGCAGGCTAGGGTGGGGGGTGGGGTGGCGCAGGGCGGGGCGGGGTGGGGTGGGGTGGGGTGGGGGTGCGGCAAGCGCGTGACCGAACACCCTCGCGCCACATCAGGGGCTCCTTAACCTCCCCCATTATATCGCTCACGTCCCCAGCCTCCGCGCAGCACCCCGCCGCACCCCGTCGTACCCCGCCACGCCGCCACGCCCCGCCACGCCCCGCCACGCGTCACGAGCTTTGTTCGGGGCACGTTTTTCGGGGGTCCAAACGACGTCAGAACTACTCTTGAGGCGTTACACACACACATTTTTTTTCGTCCTACGCTTTGGGGAAGCGGAAACTGGATACGAGGAGAACATTGGGCGATATAAGCGTCATGGCACAGTTACGAATCGCCGTTCTGGCGCTTTTCGAAGATCCTGTGTACTTCTTCACTATAGCAACCATTTCAGAGTGGGTATGAATAACGGACTTGAAGGGACAAGAGAGTAAAGGCTAGGGAGTAGGATGCCGGTCCATCGCGGTGCCGGCGGCGTGAATAAGGGAAGGCAAACTCGAAAAATCCGCGAAACGCGCCGCGAACACATCGGAATACTTCAAACTAAACATCGAAACACACCCAATCAAAAAATTAAAGAAAAATAGACAGAAATACAAGACATTCACGCGCAAAGTACAGAGGAGGGAGAGCTGGCAGCCCGCGCGACGAGCGACGCCCGCCCCGCATGCAGACCGCGCGGCGCCGCGGCGCCAGCGTCATGCACGGCCGCCGCGCCCCGAGTCAGGCGCGGTCAGGCGTCACGACCCCCGCAGCACGACCAAACAAATGTCGCTCTATTGCAGGGAAAAAAACATTCCATGAACCTGATGGTCTCTGAGAAAAATTATTCAGTTATTGTAGGTGAGCAAACGCCCCTATTTCTTCCTACTCCATATAGTAATGGCTTCACTGGTAAATCAAATGTTTAGCTATAAAACACTTCATGTATAGTTTGCGCTTCTAGTTTGCGCTTCTATACATTTCATGGTGAAAAGCAAGAACTATACATCATTAAACGTTTAACAGACTATACACATTAAAAGAGTATAGTTGCTCTACACGAAAAAAAAGAAAAAGAAGCTGCGTCTGAGCAAAAGAAAAAAAAATGCACGAGTACTAATTTTAGCTGCACAGACGCAGCTAATTTTTCAGCTACGGTGCTTATTTTCTAGCTAACCTATTATATACACATCTCCGCTTTCTAGGTTTTCAGCCATAATGCTAATTTTTCACACGTAATTTCAGCTAAGATTTTTTTTTTTTTAGAATTGGTAATGAATAGAACTATACATATGCTTGAGGTGCCCCATGTTGCAGAATACTAGTCAAATATACACCACCGAAATGTATAAAACTATACATTTCGTAATGTACCCTTACAGCCCCAGAAAGTACGCCAACAGGACGCTAAAAGTACGTCAAAAGTACGTTTCTTTTGAAAATACCGACGGATTTAGCGCACTTTAGGTCGCCATCACCTCCCGCCCGCCACGGGACCAGTACACGCACAGGGCCCCCTCACAGTCCTAGGTTGCTTTTTGGACGCGTGCAGTGACGTACTAGTGCGCACAATCTACCCTTCTTGAGGTACTAGTCTGCGCGCAGTACCCACTCAGAAGACTAGGTCGCATTTTGAACGCGCGCACTGGCGCACTCCGGGCACACTAGTTCTCACATCCCACCCGCTGTGGCTGACTTGTACGCCTAAGATACGTGTCGGGGCGTATTAGGCCGTCACTTGGTACCGTCCATTGTGCCAACCAATCAGAGCACAGCACAGCAGAAGGCTGCTCAGTGACTTGGGTTGACGTCGGTATGGCAGTGATTGTATCTATATGTGGTTCGGTGGCCGCGCGGCTAACGAGTCAGCATCAGCAGCGGAGGTCCAGGGTTCGAGTCCAACTCAAGTAAGTAAGTTTCGATTTACCAAATGAATTATCTGAATGTTCCAATGTGCTCTCCAGGTCAGCCTGTACCCGTAGCGTAATATAACGGACAAAGAAAAACACAATTTTGATTTCCCTTTAGCGGAGAGGTGGGCAGTACCCCTGTGCAAGGGAGGGGGTAGGCGGTATCCCTGTGCACGAAGGGGAATTCACTTCCGTAATACACTGTACACCTGATCCATGTATTACGTGGTAATACCCGTAATGTAATACCGAAAAACACAAAAATATGCCCTTCATTGATCAAATGTTCTGCGTAATACAGCTGTAATACCGCGTAATACCGAGTAGTCTGTACAAGATTTTCCAATGTGCATTCCCCCTCGCCTGTGCAGCACCAACGGGTGCCGCCCCTGCCCCCGGCCGCCACCGTTGAGGGGAGCGGGGAATTTTCAACGCCCCCTCCTCCACCCCACACAGCAATAGTGATCTAGAACGCTTTTAGTACGCTTTTCCGGGCGTACTAGGATGTATAATGAACGTTTGTCCTCGCATAGCGATCTGAAGGCGTACTTGTCCGGACGGACTAGGACGCCACGGAGTACGATTTTGAGACGTTTTGGCAATCTTGGCGTACTAGTTCTCCTTCCAAAAGCGAACTTTTGACGTATTGTCCGAGCGAACTTTGCGCGTACTTTTAGCGACCAAACAGCGTACTCTTCGGGGCTGTAAGGGGTTGAGTTTAAACACACTGGAAAAACATGGGTGCGATGCTCTACCTCTCCAGGGGTGCAAAATCGGTTTTAGGGAGGGGTGCTAAATAAACTGTACATCTTCCGTTTTTTTTTGCTTTTTTTTTCAAAATATTTCCTTTATAAGCAAACCAATGATATTTTCGGAGCAGCTCCACACCAATTGACGTATAGAACTATACTTTTGTTTCGCCCGTGTTGCAGATCGGCGTCTGCCCTGTTCACCGTCGTTCAAAGTAATACTCACCGTTTAAGGCAGAGCGTCCATGTGCGCTCCCGCTCACCTGCCTGCGCGCCCCGCTGCACCCTCAAGCCCACCCCGCCCCGCCCCGCCCCGCCCCGCCCCGCCCCGCCCCGCCTCGCCCCGCTCCCTCCAACTAGCACACCTCGCATTCTCACGCATAGCGCGTCGCCCCCGGAGCAGATTAGAGCGTCAGTCAATGGGAGGATCAAACCCCTAAAAAGTGCATCACCGCGCGGCCTTCCCTCCCCGCGCGGCCGCCCCCCGCCGCTGCCCAGCCCGCCCCCGGCCCGCCCCCGGCCCGCCCCCGGCCTATCCGGGAGACCCCCCGTCGCCTATCCTTTCTCCGCGCTGCTCATGGCTGGTGACAGAGCTCAGCGGCTCTCATGGACACACACACACACACACACACACGCGCGCGCGCGCGCGCGCTTACAGCGGTTGGCCCGCCTCGCGAAATTTGCGTCCGGTAGGCTGGTTACGAAAGGCGAGCACTCCGGAGGCCCACTACTACATAGCTCACGGAGGGAAGAGACGATGTGGGGAGGGGAGGGGGGGGGGCTGGTGGAGGTGTTGACACAGATTTCGGCTCCGACTGTTCGCGGGACCACGAGGACAAAAAGCGCGGGAAACCTAAACGCCTCAGTCGGGGAGACGGCTGTGCGGCTCCCGCCAGGGGCCCCAGTCGTCATCAGAGCTCGGCTGGGGCTCAGCTGCGGGGCGGGGCGGGGCGGGGCGGGGCGGGGCGGGGCGGGGTGGGCCGGGGGCGGGGTGGGGGCGGGGCGAGGTGCACACCTGTCGATCATCAGGGGCCGGGTCTCCCCCTTGTCTCTTTCACCTTCTAAAAATGCGCGAGCAGCAGCAAAGAGTAGCATAACGGCATGCTAAGAGAATCAGATTGCTTGGAGGAAGATTTTGGACTATTTGACGACATAGCCAGTAGCGAGTGCCGAGTGTTTCAGAGAAGACGCAACAGTACGCCCTGTGGCACAGGCTAACTAACTCGCCCCCGACATGCGCTTCCCCGCCAGGCCCGACCCGACCCAACGGAGACTCAAACGCCGGAGTCTCACGGCGCTGCTAAGCCTCAGCCGTCGCCCCCCCCCCTGATGCCGTGCCGGCCGCACTGCGCGCGCTCACAAACACACACACACACACACACACACACACACACACACACACACACACACACACACACACACACACACACGCCTATGGCCCTGCCTGCCTGGTCCCGGTTTTCCGAAATGCGTACGATTATCTAGTCGCGGTGATGACTTGATTGGCTCGTCTTACGGCGTCTCGCCGCGGCGGGGGTGAGTCGGTGAGGCCGCGGGGGTGTAAGACAACCCTCTGCAGTCCCGCGGGGAACTCCCAACAGCAGCAGCATCAGCAGCTCAGGTTTGCCCCGCCGGAGACTTGCAGGGTGGCTATCACGCCAATTACGATTGGAATCCGTTGGAACGAGGTATACACGGTTCGGGGGCGGCGGGAGGCAGAGCTTCTGCGGTGTGGGAAGAACCAGGACGCCCGCTCCCGCAGGCCGCGCCGGACCTCACCCTCTTTGTCGCACCCGCAGCGACCTCCGCGACCTAGCTCCCTCCCTCCTTTGTCGCACCCGCAGCGGCCCCGCCGCCCTGGCCCTTCCGCAGATTAGAGCAGCACAATCGGGAGTCGCCTTATCAGACAATTGTTGGGTTAGGACGTCAAGTATACGACAATGACACGGAGCTTCTCCTCGCGGGCGGGGCGGGGCGGGGCCGGGTGAGGCAGACCTGCCGGCCACGTCTCACCCCCGAGGACCTCCCGACCACTCAAGCGGGCAACCCGGCAGCGCGCGGCGTTCCTCATTTCTGGGAAAGACGAGTGTCGGCATAGCGGGATTCACAAACCTGGAGGATAGCTGCTTCTGTCTTTCTCTGTCGCACTCGCGGGGCATTATGAGCCTGTACCGGTCCGCCACAGGGCCGGGCCGCGAGTGCGGCAGGGCCGGGGAGGGGAAGAGAGCGATCCCCTGGCGGCCGCCTCCAGACGGTGTCCTGAGGTCCTGAGCCCAGCCCGCCGCCGGTAGGCCCGCTCCCGCTCCGGGCTGAAACCCCTCCGGCGAAGCGCGCCATAAAACCCGCATTCAAATTTTTACGACTAGCAAAAGGCCGTTTGGTGATGTGTTTGGTCGCTTTGGTCCTCTCCTCACAGACACGTACGCGCACACACACACACACACACACACACACACACACACACACACACGGAGGAGTATTATAATACGCGACGATTAAAAACCAAAGACCTTCCTCGCTTTATTTGAGATTTACAGTATATTCCGATAACATCAACCAGCAGCCCTGGTCCCGTATGGCTGGGTATCTTTCCCCTGCCTTCCACAGTCCCGCACAGCCTGCGCTTCCCACGTCAATAACCCGGCCGTTATTGGTCATAATCGTTTTTCGATTCGGCCGTGATGGAAAAGCAAATCGCCGCGGCTGAATATCTAACAGCACAAAAGGCGCGTTTCCGTCTAAACTTTCGCCTGCTCGTCTACGTCTATAAAACAGCAGTGCGTTATTCATACCCGCTCTTGCGTCGTGCAGGGAGGGGAGGGACTACGGTTTTCACACCGCGACGATTTCATATTTTCCAACACGACACAATGTCGGTGGAGGTGGCGCGGAGGGATTAACCTGCGGCCTGTTGCAACACCCCGGACCCCAGCCCCCGGCGCGGGGCGGGCGAACACTGACATCATCACCACGCCCGCGCTCTCAGCCCCGCCCCGCCCTGCAACGTCATCCCCTTCCCTGTTTGTTATTGTTGACGGCTCCTCATAGCGAATCAAAATGTTATTTCGGCGCGGAACGGGTCCGGGCGGGGCGGGGCGGGGCGGGGCGGGACGGGGCGGGGCGGGGCGGGGCGGGGCGGGGCGGCGGGTTGTGGGGCAGAGCGGGGCTGGGATGCTGCTGGAGCTGCTAGACGGGCCGCGCCGGGCCGCGCCGAGGGTCAAGTTGCCTAATCCGTCATTCCCCGAGGCACGACGCCCGCGCCCCCGCCCCGCCCCGGCCCCCGGCCCGGCCACCCCCGAACCCTAACGTGCAGCACCCTCACCGCCCGCCTTCAACCGACTCATCCCGAGACCGGCCGGCCGACCGGTGGACGCTGCTAACGACGTCGCAGCCGACGCGACGGGCGATGAGAAATCGCCGTTGTGACGGCGAAGGGAAGCTCCACTCCGGCACGGCGCCGCCGTCACAATATTGTCGTCTGGACCATGAGTTTCCCTCTTGATGGTTGTGGCAGGCTAGCCACACAACGCTCCCCAACACTTTCCATTTTCCAGCACCCAGAAAACGGTGTTCTTGATTACAGTAGAAGTCAAATACAGTCGAGAACATCTACTTGAAATGAGCATGTGGAACTTGAACCAAGTACATTATATACTTGGTTCAAGTTCCAGATGCTCATCTCAAGTAGATGTTCTCGACTGTATTTGACTTCTACTGTAATCAAGAACACCGTTTTCTGGGTGTGGGTCATCTGCGGCCTGGTTCTCTCAAGTCAGCTTTGCCAGAAAGTTGGGCAACAATCCCGCCCAACACACCTGTGCGTAACGGGACTGTATCTCCGCCTGCCTTCCAGGCAACTCCCGTGCACTCGTGCACAGATGTCGCCAAGTAGGCAGGCGGAGATACAGTCCCGTTACGCACAGGTGTGTATTGGGCGGGATTGTTGCCTAGCTTTCTGGCAACACTGTCTCAAGTCAAGTCGGTGTGAGCCGATCAGCACATGAGGCGGCCACGGCGGGGGCGCGGCCGCGCCGGGCCGGGCCTGCCTCACTAGTATATAAATATGAAAAAGATAAGGACGGTGTCGTGTTTTTTTCTTATCAACGGCCGAAAAAGAGATGCGGCGACACACTCACATACTGTGAGTGTACTATGTATATGGGTACACAGTGCGTGTCTTGACCGCACACAACCTCCCTGGCGCTGGGTGGCGCGGCGGGGCAGCAAGGCAGGGCGCGGCGGGGCAGCAAGGCAGGGCGCGGGGGGCGCGGGCGGGCGGGGCGCGGCGGGGCGCGGGGGCGCGGCGGGCACCTCACGCCCCCCAGTGGAGCCCCCAGCGCGAGCTAGGCCCACGGGCCGCCTCGCCCCGCCCCGCCCCGCCCCTGGGCCGCGCCCACACCGAGTCTGGGGCTCTATTTATCGAGTGGAGTGTACACTGGGACACTGGGCCGCCTCGTCGAGCTGCGCCGCGCGCGAAACTAACCTCGCCCAACCTGACTGTGCGTGAGAGCGCCGCACCCCGGCACACGGCCGCGTCCGGCCGGCCTGGCGCAGAGTGTACTCGCCGCCCGTAGACAAGCCTTTCAGAGACTGTACCGATCGGCACGCCTTGCTTCCCTTTTGCCAGCTACAGTGTGCGGGTCCCACCCCGTGGTCTTCACACTTCATCCTAATGCTATTTTGTGCATGGTTGGGTTATACAGGATTACGTTCGGCGAGAGTCATATGCACATCGCACCGTGCGGACCTATGGGTACAAAATTTTTATACGCACAAATGTACTCAAAATAAACATCGCTATGCCTACATTTTGTGCATAACAACTATTGGTAGCACGACGTAGTTCTGCAGTTCTCAGGCGCAACATAATAAATAAAGGTTTCATGTGTTATCCAGCTGGTCGGGTCACCAGCTCTCCTCCCACGCGGTAACGGCATCCACTGCGTAACCGGTGGGACCCGGAGGCCCTGCGGGCCGCAGAGCCCTGCCCGCCCTCCTCTACGACTTAATCGCCGCGTTCCAAACGCTCGGAGCGCGGAGCAAAGCACGGCCAGTTCACGCACATGATGTACGACAAGTTGGCCGCGAGACGTTACACAAAGTGACAGCGGGGGGTTGTTAAAATACGACCGCGTGGGAGGGAGGAGGGGGGGGGGTAAGGAGCGCGCACCCCCGCTCAGCCTCCGGGGCCGGGCCGGGCCGGGCAGGTAGACGATGGATGGCATTTTGATAGGGGAGCGCGAGGGAAGAAGCTATAGGCGGCGAGGCGGCGGTGCCGAGGTAAGGTGGAGGTAGGTGGATGTCATCGAAACGGCTTTCAAGGCGGGCAGCCGAGCGCGAGGCTGCAGGCGCAATGCGTATGATGTAATAATTAGCGTTGAAGACAGGTAGGGTTGGTGGGGGGTGGGGGTGAGGGTGGGGGTGGCCACGGCGGCCCGGTCCAGCTCCCGGGCGTCACGCTTCGCTAGCTGCACCCGGGGGATAAGCCTAAGGGGGCTAAACTTGTCCACGCCGGGACGGGCTGCCGGCAGCGGCCGGTAAAGTGCGTGCGTGGGAGAGCGCGGCGGCGTCAGCGCAGCGGGCAGGACGGGCGGGGCGGCGCGGGGCGGCGCGGGGCGACGCGGGGCGGGGCGGGGCGGGGTGGGGCCAACGACAGCTCCTCACTGTTAGTTTGTATTTCAGAAAACGAGCGCCTGCCGGGCGCGGATACAGAGGGGTCAAAGAGGGTTTCCGCCCTCCCATAAATTCTAATCAAACCGCCTGATGGGTAGGCAACATAAGTTACAATCCACCTTAATGTAGGCAAAGAGCTCGGCTCCTCTCATGGCAGTCGGCTAGATCCGCCTCTGGCATGGTAAGCAAGTAGAAAATTCCGAAGCAAACTGGACTTCCGAATGCTTTTAGCGAAACTGCGCCGGAAAATCCATATAATTAATGGGACCAAATCAACCAAAATTTCAACATTATTCTGAACTAAATTTGAACTGTCTTGACCAATTAATTTCTTAGAGTTGACTTAATTTCTATTTTTAGAACATGACTTTGTTTCAGAGAACAAATTTTGAATCCAACAACCCCGATATGGTCGTATGAACTAACTGGTCCTCTGTTTGGAAACCCTAATGGGGGTAGTTTTCTACGAGTGGGGAAGAAGGCCGCACTGATAAAACTCAACGCCGCATCAGTGCAGGCAGGATCTGCGAGGTGACAGAACGGCGAGTTCAGATATAGTGCCGTGCAGAGGCTGGGGCAACGGGAGGAGAGGAGCCCTCGACTGACGTCGGTGTTAATACGGCGGTAAACGAGAGGCCGACCCCACCGGAGCGAAACAAGGCGGGGCGGGGCGGGGTGGGGCGGGGTGGGGTGGGGCGGTGAGCGCTTCGCGGCGACCTTGCAAGGCTCCCGGCCCGTTTACATAACTCTGCGGTATGCGCGCGGGGCGGGGCGGGGCGGGGATGCCAGGCTGGACCCAAAACATGACGACTCACCCCTCTCCCTCCCCCTTTCACCGCGGGCAGCACTTCTCCCCTATATACTCCCCGGCCCACCTGGCAGAGCGGGGCGGGACAACCCCTTGTGCAGCTCCGCCGCTCCCCGCCTGCACTTCGCGCATGCCTTATTGTAATGAGACTCCTAGGGTGTGGGAACTAGGCGCGCGCAGATCTAGGCGCGGCGTGGCGTGGCGCGGCGAGGCGCGGCTGCACGCACAATGCTGCCGCCGCGGCACCAGGAGCACAGCAGCGCCTCGCGCGCCGAGGAGGTGACGGTTTGTCTGCGGAGCGCGGCGGGAGAGGAGAAGGTGAGGTGGTGATGGGCCGAGCGCGGGCCGGGGCGCGGCGGGGTGGGGCGGGGCGGGGGCGGGGCGGGGCGGGGGCGGGGCGCGGGGCGGGGCGGGGTGGGGTGGGGTGGGGTGGGGCAGGGCGGAGCGCGAGGCACGCGGCATGGAGCGGGGCGCCGGGGCGCGGCTACAAAGATTTTGGACCTTGGTGACCAGACTAGAAATACTGACGTTGGATCGCACTGATGCCTGCTGACTGCACAACTCCCGCTCGGATACGCAGCCCCGCAGCACGGGCTTCAAGACATCTGATGCATTGTACTTCAGCAAGTGATCCATCCAGCCACACACACACACACAATTACGTTACTATAATCGATAGCCGCTTGGAAAGCACGCAAATAGCGCGACAAAACCCCTGTATGTAGGCACACACTAAACTCTTATGCACTTTTTTGTGCATAAGCCTTGCAGGATTTTACACAACCATAGTTATGCACAATTTTTCCTGCATAACTATGCTTAACTCTGTTCCTTATGCACTAATTTGTGCAGAATTATGCACAGTGTGCAACATAGTTATGCATAAATTTTTTTGCATAACTATGGTTGTATAAAATTGTGCGTAAGGGTTTAGTGTGCAACCTTGAGTAACCCCCCCCCCTCCCCTTTTTCCAGTCGGACCTTCATCCGCGCCTCGATCCGTCATGGGGAGAAGGTTTCGCGAAGACATCCAGGCGCTCCTGTCCACTGTCCAGTCCACTCCTGTTATTCAATTCCTGTGACGTCACGTTCTTTTTCAAGTGAAAAGTGTCACATTGTCTAAAATGTAGTGTCACATTCTTTTCAATGTGAATCGGCCAAAACATGCGGGCTAAATTTTATTGTCACATTCAAAAGAATGTGACATTAATATTAAAAGGAATGTGACAGTTTTCACATGAAAAAGAATGTGACGTCACAGTAATTGAATAACAGTGTCGATACTCTGTTGAGATCACTTTGGCGTGAGAATATTAATACTCACACAACTTATAATATTCACTCACAGCTAACTCGACCAGGTCGCCACTCCGCACCGCAAACACAGTCCCGATTGCGCCACGCAAACGCAAACATTCTAACGGCCAGCTTCACCCTGGTCCGGCCCGGTCCTGCCCGGCCGCCCTGCCCGCGGCGGGGCAGAGCCGGGCAGAGCTCCGCATCCACTCGCAGCGGAGTGATCATGAGAGTCGCGGAGCAGGGCGGGGCGGGGCGGGGCGGGGCGGGGCGGGGCGGGGCGGAGCCGGGCAGAGCTCCGCATCCACTCGGAGCGGAGTGATCATGAGAGTAGCGGAGCAGGGCGGGGCGGGGCGGGGCGGGGCGGGGCGGGGCGGAGCCGGGCAGAGCTCCGCATCCACTCGGAGCGGAGTGATCATGAGAGTCGCGGAGCAGGGCGGAGCGGGGCGGGGCGGGGCGGGGCGGGGCGGGGCGGGGCGGAGCTGGGCACCTCAGCCTGACCTCTGACCCCAGCGCCAGGACCTGAGCAGGGCAGGCAGGGCAGGGGGCAGGGCGCGCTGCTTCTGTTGACATAATCCACAATGACCGGGGACACACAAATAACACCGGACTCGGGACTCGCCTTCCCTCCCTGCATCTTTCTCCTTCTCTCTCTCTCTCTCTCTCTCTCTCTCTCTCTCTCTCTCTCTCTCTCTCTCTCTCTCTCTCTCTCTCATATCTTTCTCTCTCACTCAGCTGGAATTAAAACGGTTTCTGATGGCAGCTTCTTGTCAGCAGCCTCTCAGCCTGGGATCATAGACGGGGGACGTGGGCTCCGACGGGGGATAATATTATACGAGGTTTGCGCAGGCGGAAAACCGGCAAAGCAAGGAAACCAAACGTCCGCCGTCCCGCAGGTTAACCCCTTCCCTTCCCAGGGTCCCGTCACCCTCCGGCTCCCCGGCAACGTGCATTCCCCATACGGAACGCCGTTCATCAAACAGCACTGCACTGGGAGCGAAACAAAAAACAGCACTCATCGGGCGGGGGAAAAAATGAACGTGTGGGAAAAGTAATTTGCGAAAAAACATTCCTCGGCAGCAGGGCTCCTGTTTCCGCCTATGACCCCCGCGGCCCCGCCATCCCCGCCACTGCGCTCGCTGCACCGGAGGCCCTGCGCCATTCCCAGGCCTCCGCGCCCTCGCAGCACATGCGGGCGCCCCGCCCGCCCCGCCCCGCCCCGCCCCGCCCCGCCCCGCCCGGCCTCGCCCCGCCTCGCCCCGCCAGAGCGTTGCGCCACGCCACGCGCAGGAAAAGGCGCGCGTGAGCCGGAAAAAGAGCAAGGTCCATGAAAAGTAACAAGATACAACTTTGAAAGGCACTGCAAATAAAATTATCCTGTTCGCGACCTATACCGAGTCCCCTGCCGAACCAACCCGAAACGCTGCCGCACCGTCAGAAAAAAGAACGTTAAGGTACGATCATTTACCGGTCAAAGTCCTTGCCTGCGCTGGTTGTACTTTGCTAGTACGATTTTTTGAGGTACGAAGTACAGTAATCTTAAGATAAATCTGGTGTACTATTCGTACCTCAAAAGACCGTACTAGCCAAGTACACTCAGAGCAGGCAACGACTTGACCAGAAAATTATCGTACCTTTTGTGTACTTTGGTACGATTTTTCTGACAGTGCGTGTGTTCTCTGACACCCGGTATACGGTAGACATATAGACATCTGATATTTTTTTTTCTAAGGGAAATAAGGAATTGGCCTTTGGATGAACAGTGAGGAATAGCCGTCTCGCCTCGTCGCGAGGCGCCTGGTACCGGCCAGATAAGATACTCGGCACGCGCTGCCCCGCCGCGCCCCGCCACGCCCGTCGCGCAGTTGGTCACTGGGTCACGATGTTTGGGCAGGGCGGAGAGAGAACTAGCCCGCCTGCTCACCAAGGTCGTGTCCACCCTCGAGACGTCCACTCCAGAAATCCAAGTAATTTACAAAATAATGTCGTTCCGTCCACATAGTCCAATGTATGTACGCCATCTCTTTCACAAAACGTTGCGACACGCAAAAATCTTTAGACACTCGCTTTACAGTGAGAGTTCATCAACGGTGCAGCAATAATAAAAGAGAATGCTGCAAGTACGCGCTGCTATTGTCAATGACGAGTCCTATTATTCGTCGGACGCGTTATCTCGTTCGTAACGTCTTCGCAGCGGTACGAGCGTAACGTCCAGCCTAGACTGGGCCGGTACGGCGGCCTTCCCTCTCGGGGGATGCGACTGCCGCGGCACATTATTGTCGCCCCGCAGGGAGACGTGATGACGGTCCAGCTAACAGCGGTCGGTCAATAAAGCTCGCACTTTATGGACCCGGGCCGGGCCGGGCCGGGCCGGGCCGGGCAGGGCCGCGCAACCCTTTCTATCTAGCCGTTCGCACTTCATCGGGCGAATAAGTAAAGCGCGACGGCTAGGTGGGGTGGGGCGGGGATAGGGGCGGGCTAGGGCGTGGCGACGCTGACAGCAGCAGGGCTGGCACCTCCTTATAGTTTACGACCGCAGGTCGTGTCAGTCGCCACCGTGGGACGGACATTGGGCCGGGCCGCAGGGTGGACACCACCGCGGGCCACCGGGACCGGTCAGGGGCGTGGGACACGACAAGCGGCTCGGCTCGGGTCGGCTCGCACTGCACTGCACGTTGTCAGTGTTGCCGGGGAGTAATGTTAAGGCTGAATTCACCGAGATTCCCCCCAAAAGTTCTCTGAAGATCCAAGTGCGATGTTACGTGTTACTTTAAACTGCGAAACTTTAGTTTCGCAGTTATAAATGAAAAACTCCTGAGTTTCACAGTTTAAACGGCAAAACTAATGAGTTCTATACACTTTCAAGTTCTGCAGTTTCAACTGCGAAACTCGGGAGTTTTGCAGTTGTAAACTAAAGTTTCGCAGTTTCAAATGACATAGAGAGTTATTGAATTTCAGATTAAATACGATTAGACACGACTAGAGCTCGCAAAAATTCGCAAATCTTTGACTTTATACCGGCAGGAAGGATCTGCACTTTTAACTGTATTTCCAAGCTCTCTCTAACTAAACTGCACACCGGCAAAACAAAGGTGCGATGTTTTACCTTCCCTGGGGAGTTAAACCCGTTTTAAGTATGCTAAAGGGTAAATTTTCAGTTTTTGCAAAATATTTTCTTTTTGAGCAAACCAATGATATTTTAAGATAAACTATAGCATTCCTCGAAAAATTCCGCGTCAGACGAGCCTACATGTGATATGGTTCTCATAAGCGGTCATCATATGAAAAGAAAGTAAAAACGTACCAAAAAATACGTTACTAACGCGTGGAAGATGGAGCGAAGAGCGAAATTGAGTGGGTCGGGAGTCGGGGTGAGAATAATAGTAACGAGGCGAGCGAGGGGTCCACCACTTAGATATTCCATGTACACACTGAAAAATAATCCAAAAATATTCCTAAATATTCCAGATATTCCAAAATATTCCAGATATTCCAAAATATTCCAGATATTCCACAAAAATTAGCCAAATATTCCACAAATATTCCAGATATTACCAAAATATTCCAGATATTCCAAAAATATTCCTGATAATCCAAAAATGTTCCAGATATTCCAAACATATTCCATAGGTATTCCCAAAATATTCCAGAAATCCTTCAAATATTCCAGAAATCCTTCAAATATTCCAGAAATCCTTCAAATATTCCAGAAATCCTTCAAATATTCCAGATATTCCATGTATACCAAAATTCTGAGTGGTCGACCCCTCGGAGGCGAGGGTGGAACTGGGGCGGGGCAAGGCTAGGCGGGGCGGGGCGGAGCGCGAGCCTAGGCGGGGCGAGGCGGGGCGAGGTGGGGCGGGGTGGGCAGGGGGCAGGGCGGCGCGGGCGTGCGCGGTAGTGGCACAGTAGTACATGGGGCACGGCACTGCCACTAAATCACGACGTAAATCAAGCCTAAACAGGAAATGCAAGCTTGAACTTTGGCTGGCAGGGCGAGAGGCGCGCCACTCCCACCCGTTTGCTGCCCTCTTTTTATCCTCTCTCCGGCGCCACGCCGCGCCACGCCGCGCCCTGCAGGGGCGCAACGAGTGGCGCGGTGCATGCGGTGCATCCCCGTGGGAACTAGAGGGCCAATGAGTCAACGAGGGGCCGAGCCCGGGAGGGAGGGAGAGGCTAGACGCGCCTGTGAGAAGAAACGGGGAGAGGGAGAGAGGGAAAAGGGAGAAAAAGAGAGAGGGATAACGCACTCGAGGGCCGCAGGGGGGCGGGCGGAATCCAGAGGAATTCGTGGCACTCGACACGCCAGAACAGAGGGGAAGGATTGTGGGGCGTGGCGGGGCGGGGCGGGGCGGGGCGGGGCGCGATGGGCGCCCCTCTGAAGAGGGCGGGGCGGGGCGGGGCGTCGAGGGATTGGGTGGGATGAGGCGGGGCGCCACCCACGACGCGCGGTGCGCGGTTACCATGCAAGAGCGTGTCTGACCGAGGAGCACCAGGCGCGGGGCGGGGCGGGGCGGGGCGGGGAGGGGGCTGAACTATAGAGTGCAGCGCCGCCGCAGCGCATGACGCTGCAAAGTAGTTCAGGTTCAGGGAACCACGCAGTGAAGCCGTGGAATTGGAGTACGTTCCCCTTCGGAAACAGTACTATACGCGCGAGAATGCACCGGAAACACAAGTGTGTGAATGTCGTACACTTAGATGAGTGCGAATACCCATTCGTACACTTGAGGGCGTAAAGGTGTGAATTTTCCTTGGACGAATAGGCATTCACACACATGGAAGTGTGTGACGTTCAAACTCTTGTGCTTCCAGTGTGACACACATCTTTTAAGTGCGTTAACTTCCGTTCCTTTGGGTGAGTGTAGTCCTTCACACACACCCAAATGTGTACGCAATATTATCACGCGTCGCTTTTCGGCAAACTTGGGACGGGACGGGACGGGACCCTGCCCTCGCCCGCGTCTTGCACGATCGCATTCTCACAGCAGCACTCTCAGACACGCACACATACACACGCAGCCCACCACCCGCCCGAAACCCGGTCGGTTTATACATTTCCGTTCGGCGCGCCATTGCGCAAGCAGCAGCCTCCTTCCTAGGATGCTGATCTGGCCAATCTGGACCACATCTCCCCACAACAGCGGCAGCGCAACCACTTGAGGGCCCTGCTGTTGAGCTGCATTCCGACGCAGCGCGCGGCCCGGCGCGGGTGTGTGAGTGAGAGGGTGAGGTGAGGAGGGAAGAAAGGTGAAAACGCGAGTTATGAAATGCATAAAGGCGGTCTTGTCTCGCCCGGACCGCGGGGACAGTGTCAATCCAGATTAGGAGAGTGGCCGGGCCGGGGCCGCGGCCCAGCCGCCGCGCGTGGGGCGGGCTCGGGCGGGCGGGAGGATTTCGGGTGGCGTGATCGGATAAGCGGGTGGGAAAAGCATGCGAGCAGGGCACGGCAGGGCAGGGGTTAGGGAGGGTGGGGGAGGGCGGGGCTGGCAGGGCAGGACAGCGTTCCGTTGGAAGCCTCTTGGTGAGGATGTCGCTGCGGCAGCCCCAGAGTCGACTGATTCCGAAGAGCGCTTTCCTCTCGCCCTGTCTCCGTCGCACTTATGGTCTTCGCCGTATAGGTGCGGGATAGACAGAGCGAGGAGAGCGCTCTTTCGGAATAAGTCAGCAGGGTGCGGCAGCTCTGGTCGGGAGCGGCGGGGATCTCTCTCCTCTCCGCGGAGGTGCGCGCCGCGGCCGCGAGCGAGGTGAGGTCCACAAACACACAGAGAGCCGCCCTGCTCCAGCTCCTCAGCCCGGTTGGCATGCCAGCGCTCATGACGAGTCCTGTGCCGGCACAAAGCGCTGCTGCTGGTGCTGCCGTCAGCGCCATGAGGGAGGGACGGCCATACAGGCCACAGGCCACAGGTGGGCCAGCGAGCGTGAAGCAATACTAAACGGAAGCTGTCGACCCCGCGACCATGACGCGCGCCGGGAGGCCAGGCCGTGGGCCGTGGGCTGCGCGCCGCAAACTCTCGGGATCTAAGTGGTCGAATGTAGAGGCTGAGCGACTGGTCATTCGCACATTATCAAGCCACAGCAATATATATTTTTTTTTAACGACAGGGTATGTATGTATGTATGTATGTATGTATGTATGTATGTATGTATGTATGTATGTATGTATGTATGTATGTATGTATGTATGTGTGTATGTATGGAGGAATATGCATTTGCACGCCTACGTGTGTGAGATAATTCACTCACCTGCGCGAGAGTAACATTCGTATACATTCCTCCTGAATTCTTGGTGCATAACCAGGGGGTCTCCGACTGGCGGGCCGCGGGCCAGACGCGGCCCCGAGGAAGCGAGATGAGGCTTTATAGAGAATGCATGAGAGCGAGCGAGAGGTCCGACCCTGTGCAGTCCCTGGCAGTCCGCGCGTCGCCCCAAGGTCGCCCCCCTGTCTGATACCCCTATGGTACGCATAGCCTGACCTCTGGAAAAATTGCTCAAAAATTTTCAGAGTATTGTGCAAAATGAGCGAGGCACCTCCGCGGGAGTTTGGGCACCATAACGGCGCGACGCGGGCGCGACATTAGCAGTGCAGCCCGGGCCGGCGGCCCCGCCAGCCAGGGTCTCCAGCAGCCACAGCGCGCAGCCACCCCCACAAATCACCTCAGGCCGACAACGACACGGGTTTGTTCCCACATTACAGTAATAGCTCCGGCCGGCGCGATGCGTGTCGCGATAGGCCGGGCGGGGCGGGGCCGGGCGGGGCCGCTGCGCCTCCCGCGCCGATGCGATGCGACGCCACGGTCACGTGACGGGGACGCGGATGAGTTACGGTCGGCGCGCGATGACAGCGGTGTGAATTACTGGATGCGGCGCGGGGCGGGGGTGGTGCGGGAGTGGCGGGGGTGGGGGAGGGTGTCGGGCGGGAAGCTTCCGGGGGAGAGTCTAACGGCGCGAAGGTGTCGACCTGCTCGCCGACAAAGCTGTGGCCGCCGTCGTGATAGACTCATTGCGGGGCGACATGGTGGAAAGGAGCCGGCCAGCAGCGCCGCCGCGGCCTCTCATTCCACCGGGGCAGGCCGATAGGCATGTATTACCAAGAGTCGATGGCCCGTATTGGTGTGCCGTAATTTGATTGAACGCCCTGAACGAACAGCCGCTCGGCTCGGCCTGCAAACTGGACGCTCCCCCTCTGCACTGGGCTGGGCGAGCGGGTATGGGAACGGGAAAGGAAGGGCTCGAGCCGTGCGGGGCGGGCGGGGCGGGCGCGCACCTCGGCTTGCTTGGCGTGTCTGGCCCAGCCGAGCCCGAGGAGAGGCCGAGAGAGCGACCATTATTGGTTATTATGGCAATGACCGATCGATGATCGGGAGCGAAAGGGGTGGGGGGCGGGGGGGTGGGGGGGGATAGGGATGAGAGGCGGGAGAGGAGAGGGCGGCCCGGTCGAACGCGTTCGACCGATACGGTTTGAAGAATTTAAAGATTAAAGAGGGAGGGGGGCTTCGATCCTGCTTTGTTTTTGCAGCTCTCCTTTTTGTTTTCGGCCCAGCCGTGCGATCCCTCATGTCGGCCGCCGCGACGGGGACGCGGATCCCCACCAAAAGGAACATGAAAAAGAAAAAAAAATGGTATCGTGATACAGCGGAGGAGCGGGATGAGGCGGCGTTCTGCGCGCTCGAGTTAAAAACTCGGTTAAAAAAATAATAATGATGGCGAGAGGAGAGCAGCGGAGTGAGTCTTTACCGTGCTCGTGGCAGGAACAGGTACCCGGGGCGGGGACGGGGGGCGGGGCGGGCAGGGCGGGCAGGGCGGGCAGGGCGGGCCTGAGCGACCCCGTGGTCGTTGGCAGTTCACTTCATTCTCTCGCCCTTGTTACCCACGAGTACACTACCCCTGCCCCGTGGCGGCGCGGCTGACGCCCAACCTGCCGTCGCGGCCCATTGGGCGCGGGGCGGGGCGGGGCGGGGCGGGGTGGCCGCGTCCTGGAGGCCGTTGGATTACCGGGCGCCGTTAGGTGCGCCGTGGGAACTCCTGCATTCCTAATGTGACGCGCTGCGTGCGCTGCTCACAAGGTCCGCTCTTGTGCCCTGCCCTGCCCATGTCCCGTCCCTGTCGCACTCATGAGACACTTCCATCATCAACATAGGGCACCACCGCCGTAGGTGCGAGGAGGGAGGCCTGCGAGGGCGATCTCCTGAATCAAAGACTAAGCAGGCAACATACACCTTGCTTTTGGTCAGCAAAAATAGGTATGGCTGTCCCAGGGTGCAACATTTCATATAGTTTGCCAGTTACAGACTTACTATCAGTAGAGGTATGAAGGAACAAATAACATTGAATAACATTAAATTTTGTTGCCGAACTAAACAAAACGACCTCAAAATAGAAAGTGTGTGTTCTTCCTCTTTTCCAATTCAGGGGTGTCTCATTTTTCCCCACTCTGAACCTAGGTACACAGCTGGACGTACATTTTAACTGTACAAAATTCTAAGAATCTCAACACTGCATTTTTCCAAAATAGTTTAGGATGTAGATGTAGGGATAAGATGAGCAGCTCAATGGACAACTAAAATAAACCTGTTTACGTTTACAATCAAAATAAAACGAATGGTTAATATGTTGAGTGTGTTTTGAACAACAGTTCGACGTTCAGGGTTAATTTATCTATTTCTCTAAAGGGAAATGGCGATGAGAGAGTACATGCAAAAACATAAATAAAAATCTATGTGAGAGCATCAGAAATATTCAGGGAATACGGAACCTCCACGTAATAGAATTGCACATCAAATTTTTGTTCTGAATTTTTTTCTG
The DNA here is from genome assembly GCA_029379305.1 of Frankliniella fusca. Taxonomy (NCBI): domain Eukaryota; kingdom Metazoa; phylum Arthropoda; class Insecta; order Thysanoptera; family Thripidae; genus Frankliniella; species Frankliniella fusca. The sequence continues at coordinate 21,907 of JAHWGI010000222.1, read as the reverse complement.
TGACACATCTCATGAAAAATGGGTTTTCCTTGAATATGAGTAATCCTCTCATAATATTTTTAATAAATCATCAACTGTCAAGAGACACTTAAGTCATCTGACCTCACTAGTCTCTCATACAAAGAGCAGAAGAATGTTCAGTTTTTGAGGTTATGCCAGCCACTGTCGGTTTACAATACGGACAAGTAACCAGAATATTATTTTGCATTCTTGGTTACCTCTTGCAGAAATAAAGCTTAATTTAAAAACTTACCTAGGATTCGGCTCTGAACGACGAACAGCGTTTGAACCTTCCTGCGGACTTGCGGGACTTGCGGGACTACGTCATGAGGGATGTCACACAGGGATGTCATTACTTCCGCGGACACTTTGCACTGCTTCGCACTGAGAACGTGTACACTGCGTGAAAATGTTTACTTCAAAACATGCATCACACATAATTGAAACTCTGCTTTACTCCAGTCCAACCGAAAAATTCCGTAAACGAGCTTTTTGGAACGGGCAACGGTACGCGAACTTCAACTGTCACGGGGCAAGGTGCAGATATGGTGCAGAGCAGCACTGCAGTGCGTTTCCGCTCCCGGCACTCGACGGCGCTCTCCTCTAGTGCGAGAGAGACAGCATTCTTACACCCCTTTGGTAGTCTCCTTGAGAGCGAGAGAGACAGAGCGACGAGTACTGGCAGCGGAATCGCTTAGGAGAACTCTCATTCCAACCGCGTTTTAGACAGTCCCTTGTGGCTGGCTTTACCCGTAGGTGAAGATATCCGTTCAGTGCCAGCCAGCCCAGCCAGCAGCCAGCCAGCCCAGCCAGCCCAGCCAAAATATTTTTTAGGGGGGCCCGTGGCGTCGAACCACAGAAACCTCAAAGTGCGCTTCTCATCATCGGATTTTTATTACCAATTCAGCGAAACGACCCCTTCAAAAGTTAGTTTTCGACCGCCCCAGCACCATAGCCCAGCCCCAGCCTAGTTTTAATGTTAAATTTGAACCACAGCTGTTATAGACATAATAATGCGCTAGCCGTCTTTGGATTTTAACTGCCAATTCATTGAAATTGGAATTGAGGTTGTAGCACAAAACGTTCTGAAGATGATAAAACTAGAGTTAATAATCCAGATGTATTTAATATAAATTTTAAAAACTAAACAAAAATAATAATAACTTTTAAAAATAAACAAAAACAAACTAACAGAAACAACTGCAATAATAATAACAATGATATAATAGTAATAATGCTAAATGTAGTAATAAAATAATCAAATAATGAAAATATTAACAAAACTCCTCTTCTCCCTTCTCTCTGCTTCTTATCACCAATCATCTTTTCTGTCAATGAAAACAAAAAAAAACTTATTTACCTACTCTTTTGCACTTATTGTTATTATTAAAATTTTAACAAATATCTACTCACCTCACACGGATGGATTGTACAAGCTGTTTCGAAGAGCTTGCTGTTCCCCTGCTCTACTGTAGACGAATCGGCCGCCCCTCTTTGACTCTTCTTTTATTTCCACTTCATAGAAAGTAGGTGGCTTTCTTCGTTCAATTGTCGCGTCTATCCTTAGACGTTGCCCACCCTCAGGGCTCGCCAACCACTCAACAAAAAATTCCTCTCCTTCCAAATCTTCTTCAATTCTTCTTTGATCAAAAATAATGTGAGCCACGTTGACCCAGCACCAGTTTCTCAGCATCGGTAAGATTTTGTAATAGCCCCACACTTCTCTTCTCCCCCAATCGACCTCGAAATGTTCAAAAGTTAACTTAGCATTTTTTTTCTTTTTCTTCCAAAAACTTCTGCGCCTCCCTTACTTCCGTTTGCATGGGATGACCCCACCACTCCATAGGTGATACAAACTCGCACTTTTTCACACAACACTCACTAACACACGGCATTTTTTTCTTCTTCCTTTTCTACTTCACTTGCTCTCACACACTGCTACGACCTTCCCTCTCCTAGATCTGCTGTAACACTGACTGCTGCCCTTCCCATGAGCCCAGCCCTGTAGCTCAACCACTTCTCTCATATACACCCGAACTCTCTCTCTCCCTCCCCTCCCCCCCCCTCTCAAACATCTTCTTTCCCTTTCTCATGGTTTTCCCTTCTCTCTCGCTCCCAAACACTCTATTATAAGTGTTTTGGACGTTCCTATCCCGCCTGGCCCCCATCCCTGCCCCCTTGCCTTATTCATTGGTCATCCCCTGCTCACACCAGATGCCTGAACAGATCACTCCTCCGATCAGTCTAGATCCATCCGCGAAATGCTTCGGTCGGTTGACGCGAACGCTCTGAGGCCGTGCGCGAGGAGGGAGCCTGGGTTATATCCAGTGGCATTCAACCTACAACCTAAAGGAGGTCCCTCATTGGCCAATTCGCCCCGCGAGTCATTTGTTTTGGGCGAATTGACCAATCAGGGACCTCGGTTAGGTTGTAGGTAGGTTGTATGTCGCTGGATATACCCCTGAGCCTACTCCGAGGTGTCTTACAGGGTGCTCGGGCTCGGGCAGCTGACGCCCCTGCGCCGCCCCCGCCCCCGCCCCGCCCCCGCCCCGCCCTGAGGCCAGGCGCCGCCCCGCAATGCCCTGGGGTGCGAATGTGTGGAGGCCAGCCCATTCACGGAAACGGTCGGCTATTATAATAGAAAAAAATTGAGGGCTACCTTGCCCATTAGAGTCGACGTAAATCACCGCGTTAAGTTGCAAAACAGGATAAACCATTTTTAATTGACCTGCTTCTTCAGTACATCTGACGCTATCCGGAACATCGGGTAGTCTCTCACAATAATAACAAGTTTAATTTTCTAAACTGCATTTCGGTACTCAAATGCTTAGCAGCTCGACGCAGCCTTTCCCTTCTCCTTCACAAAAAATAGAGGAGGTAATTTTCCGCACCCATGTGAAACCACCCTGCAGCCCCTCACACTCACCTCTCTGCACCCTCCCGCACCCCTCACTTTTCCTCCTATCAACTCCCCCCCCCCTCCCCCTCCCTGGAGTATGGGTTTTCGGTCGCGATGGATTTACACCGTGATGAGCATAGGCTTACGTAATGACCATGACATGTGGCCCCGCCCCACCCCGCCATGCGTGCAGCTCTCTCTCTGCCGACCGGGCCCGGCTCTCTGTCAACTCGCTCTCGCTCTCTCTCTCTCTCCCGGCTGCGACCCAATCAGACGAGCGCATATGGTGTCACACAACAGTTGGTGGACATCGAGCCGTTTAGGAACTTCACGCCGCTCTTTTCCAATCGGTCATCAACGGTGGGCCGGGCCGCGGCAGGGCAGGGCAGGGCAGGGCAGGGCGCGTGGGAAGAACAGCGTGCTGCATGGCGGTGTGCCGTCGCGATAGCCTCGTGGCGGGGGTGGTTGACATGGGCCGGAGCGGGAGGTTGGGGGGGGGAGGGGGCAGGGCCGATAGCAGATAGGTTTGCGAGATGACATGCGGGCCAGGCAAACGGCCGCTGCACAAAAGCCGAAGTTAATGTCAGCTGATATGCTCACTGCTCTCTCCTATGTATTCTTGCTGGCTGACCTACCAGCGCAGCAGTCTGAATTGCAAAAACTATAAACACACACTTCAAATTATTGTTTTGTTCCCTGTGGAGTAGGGTAGTACACTGGGTAGAGAGACACTACCCTCGTTAGGCACGAAAAGGGTGAAAGCGGGTGTGGCGCCCCCGGACTGCACATAATTGCACCCATTCATAGCAGGGTGGGTACGGCCCCCCGCCCTGGCCCGGGCTGGCTCCCGCCCGCATGGAGGTCCGCACGGTGGCTGACTGAGGCGCCTCGGGGGCGCCGACAACCGTCCAGAGAGACCACGCCCAACCGACGCCGCCGCCCCTACTAGTCTGGATGTGTGAAAAATATTTTCACCGGACATCGATCGATACTTTGCCTGAAAAAAAATTACAGACGAAACTGAGCAAAGTTCCGTGCAGAGATTTTTTTTTCCGGCCAGGTGGTGAACGCGCAGTGCCGCGAGGCTTCCAACTGAGAACAACCTTGGAACTGTCGCCCCTTGTCCGCCCGCCGCGCTCACAGAAAGCCCTGCGCATCGCTGCGCTGCTGGGCGGGCGGCTCAACACTCCACAAGTGCAGCGGCCGGCGAAAAGAGGGTATACGGCAGTATTCTAAAGTCTCCAAGCCATTCTAGGTTTGAATATGCTCCACATTTTGCTAAAAAAACATCCTCTGTATTAACGTTTGAATATATTGGAATATTTTCCGTGTAACCTAGAGTTCAAGTGGTCCACCCCTCGCTTTGCAACTTCTCGCCGGCAGAAGGCCTTGGTAACACGGTGTCGCCTCGTTGTGCCAATGTTTGCGAACACGGCGTCTTCGCACTCGGCCGGTCGAACACTCGAGATAATGTCGCCAACACGCGACCCATTTCGACGCAGCTTATCAATACTGCATTCGCGACCACAAAGATAACATTATTTTTTAAGGGCCTATGCATGGAAATGTTTGAGAATACACCAGTACGAGGATTCAGACGAAAAGGGACCTCCTGGCGAGCTGTGATACACCCTAAATAAAACTGATTGGCGGTCCTTACCCCAGATACACAGGGTTCAGATACCCTACTCCCTACTCTTTAAAAAAGGGGGTTGGGCCGAGGCGGGGAGGGCCCGGGGCTAGTTTATATATGAAGTGTATTCCTTTGCAATCACACTAATGATTTGAAAACGGCCCAGACCGAGGTACACACTTGTGCCTCGGGTGAGGCACCACCACACACCGCCCCGCCCCGCCCCGCCGCCCCGCCGCCCCGCCCCGCCCAGCGCAGACGGACTAGGGCCGGCGGCCCGGCGCGGAGGGGAGGCTCCGGCGGTAATCACAGACGTCTATGAGCGATGTGAGTCAGAGAGGTTAGGGCAGGGCGTCTGCCTAAACGCGGGGTCGATAGGTGCGACGGGGACCTGGTCGGGGAACCAGCCGTCCGATTCCGAAGAGCGCTTTCGTATCTCCGTCCTTGTCATACGCATGGGTCTCGGCCACTAGGACTGAGTGAGAGGGCGCTTCAAAACGATCTTGTGAATCTGGGGGTTGATATGCGTCCCTCTGCAAGGTGATTCCGAACATCCCTCAGTGGTGTCCTCTCTCTCGCTCCTTATGGCCGTGCCCCCACGAGTGCGACAAGGACAGAGAGAAGAAACCACTGTGCGGAATCACCCCACTGCTCACCACTGTGATTTGCCTCTCGATTGCCTACCGCCCGGGCGGCACCCTACCTCGACTGACGGGTGGCAGGCCGGGGCCCGCGGCCGCGTTGATTGGACCGCACCGCTGAGCCGAGAGAAGCGGGCAAATCCGAAGCGCGCGCTCGCAAAGCCAGAGTCATGTTGTGCGATTGCCCCTGACTGCCCAATGTGTGATACACACTCGGTAATCCACACAACAGGACCCCGGGGGCAAAGCACCTGCGCGCGCCCACCTGTGTGTGTGTGTGTGTGTTGCCTACAGGCCCATGACTACCGGACAGTGGCAAAATTGGACGTGTGGCCAAGTTTCAATTACCTGTCGGATTTGGACCTCCCCGCATCACCGGTATCCGCTCGTCAAGTAGTCCTGACGTCTTCCAAGGGGGATTCGTTGCGCTGCGCGCGCGACCACCCCCCCCCCCCCACACACACACACAGACAAGCACCCTCCTTGACCCACGACTTGCTGGCAGAAAAAAAAAAGAAAATCTCATATCATTGGAGGAGGCACCTCTGCTACCGCGCCCGCGTCAGTAGGATCAAAATATTAATTTGGCCGCAAGAGGGCGGGCGGGCGGGGCGGGGCGGGGCGGGGGGCGCTTGGCTCGGCTGTTCGGCACGCCGGCCAATATCATAATCAAAAAATTACGCACGCTGCCCCTCTTTTCTCCCACTTCCACTCCTTTCCTTCCCGTGTCCACCGCAACCAATATCCCAATCTTTCCCCGAGGTTCCCAATTTCGCGCCGCCGCCTCGCTGGCGCCCCGCCGCGGTGGTGCGATCCCCTCGCACACGAAGGGCAGAGGAAGGGCGAGCCTTCTCATCTCTGGACAGGAGGGCGGCGCGCGAGCCACGGGTCTACCACCACTTCCATAATCCTCGTACACCCGTCTAGATGGTTATTGATAATCACATAATCATTATCATGTAAAATTTCCAAATATTAACAATTTTTTGACAAGTATGTGGATAAATAGAGTCAAATTTGACCAAACGTTATGTGATTACTGTCCAATAATCAGTAAATATGTAGAAGATAATCATAAATAATCATTGATAATCACCATAATCGTGACTGATTATAATCCTCGTACGCGATTTTTCAAAGTGGTAGACCCTTGGCGCGAGCCGGGGAAGTTTTGGAATAAATCCAAGACATGGGGAGCAGGGCTACTGGGCCACTACAATTATTATTATTATTATTATTATTATTATTATTATTATTATTATTATTATTATTATTATTATTATTATTATTATTATTATTATTGTTATTATTATTATTATTCGAAGTATTTTCTTACTTGCGAGCATAAGTCGAGGTGCGGGTACGAACTTGGGCGAGGAGCACCGCGCCCACCTGTGACGCATAGGCGGGCCTGAGGGAAGACGCAAGGGTATACAAGTGTCGCTACTTGTGAATGAGTGAATTTGTTCACCCGCATGTGTGGAAGCACATAGGTTGTCCGACCTTTTTTTGTCCGACCTCATTTTGTCCAACCTGGCAGTCGGGGTGTCATAGTTATTTTTCTGTCCGACCTCGTTTTATCAGTCCCCAACGTCGCCTGCTATCCTCTGCGATGGAGCTCGATTGTTCGACCTGATACTTTCCCCCAAATCTGAAAAAGTGCCTGGATTTTTCCCGACCTTGTTTACACGGGTAAAATGGAGAAGGAATATGTATCATGGTCGGAGCGCATGCACCGAAAAAGTGGCACAACACCTCAAATTCAATTTTTTAAAAAGGTATTTTTTAAAAAATTGAAAAATTGGTAGGCCCCTACCTAACTCGCAACCTGCGAGCCCCGCCTGCTTAACTTCGGAGTTCTGATGGGATCCGGTGTGTTCCAGGCGACCGCCACCCCACGGGCACGAGAAGTCCTCTCCGCTTCGGGGAGAGTCCCCGCTTAAGGCTGGCGGCCTGTCAGGCCCGCCGTACTACCCTATTTAAACAGCGCCTTGAAGCCGTAGGTAGCATTTCAGACCAACGACTGGGCACCACCGGACCGCATGACCGGTCAGTGGGAGGTAGAGGCAAGGCAGGACGATAGAGGGGGAGAAAAGCAGAAAGAGAAGTTTTTGCGGAAGAGTAAGCGTACGGTTGGTTAGACCTGTACTGACCCGCTCCCGCACAGGTCATGGAAAAGCTGTTTACTAAGGAGCCAGATTCATAGGCCTTACTTCCCCACGAGGGACCACCCCCCGTGGCATGGGACGGAACTTCCTGACAACTCGCTTTCGCTGCCAGTGAAGAACCTACCTGGGAATTGAACCCAGGCCCCAAGTGCCGAGTCTCATGACACCCCGCGGCTTTCGTGGTACTAAGACCACTAGACCGTCGGCGATTCCACGAGGGAGCTCCGTTGAAATGGGGGGTTTGAATTCCACTCCAGCAGGCTGCTGTCCTCGGAAAAATTTATATTCAGCAAGATTCGAACCTGGGTTCCGCGGCTCGCGGGACAGCACTGAGCCGGCACGGCTACGACGCCACGGTACAAGACGGCTTCCCACTTGGGGTGACGCTGCGAAGAGCCGTAGTCGCCGACGAACCTGTACCGGTGGCGTCATCAGTACGCCTGCTCTCCTTGCTGGAACAGCCCAGCCGCGTGGCGACTTTGGTAGCCACATCGGCACCGTTCAGAGCACTGGGTGGGCACGGGTTCGAATACCGACCACAAGATATTTTTTTTTCTTTTTTTTTTCGAAGTAGCTTTGTCTCTTTCAGTTGCCCGAGGCTCAAGGACAGTTTCTGTTTCGCTGCCCCGAAAGACTAGCCTATCTGTTTTTCGGCGCTTTCTGCAGCGCTGTCTTCTTCTTATTGCGGGTTTGCCAATATTAACGTTAGAAAAAAAGTAAAAACTGTTGCGTGTTCCTTAAAGATCAAGCAACAAATGGCAGTACTGATAAAAAGAAATAAAAGATGAAAAAACAGGGTGGTATTAGAACCTTTGTCCAACTCGTGCTTTCACCGGCGACGACCTCAATGTCGAGTGTGGATTTGTTTTGATTTACTTTTTACCTACTGAATCCTTTTTATCCACTGTCCTTGAGCCTCGGGCAACTGAAAGAGACAAAGCTACTTCGAGGAAAAAAAATATCTTGTGGTCGGTATTCGAACCCGTGCCCACCCAGTGCTCTGAACGGTGCCGATGTGGCTACCAAAGTCGCCACGCGGCTGGGCTGTTCCAGCAAGGAGAGCAGGCGTACTGATGACGCCACCGGTACAGGTTCGTCGGCGACTACGGCTCTTCGCAGCGTCACCCCAAGTGGGAAGCCGTCTTGTACCGTGGCGTCGTAGCCGTGCCGGCTCAGTGCTGTCCCGCGAGCCGCGGAACCCAGGTTCGAATCTTGCTGAATATAAATTTTTCCGAGGACAGCAGCCTGCTGGAGTGGAATTCAAACCCCCCATTTCAACGGAGCTCCCTCGTGGAATCGCCGACGGTCTAGTGGTCTTAGTACCACGAAAGCCGCGGGGTGTCATGAGACTCGGCACTTGGGGCCTGGGTTCAATTCCCAGGTAGGTTCTTCACTGGCAGCGAAAGCGAGTTGTCAGGAAGTTCCGTCCCATGCCACGGGGGGTGGTCCCTCGTGGGGAAGTAAGGCCTATGAATCTGGCTCCTTAGTAAACAGCTTTTCCATGACCTGTGCGGGAGCGGGTCAGTACAGGTCTAACCAACCGTACGCTTACTCTTCCGCAAAAACTTCTCTTTCTGCTTTTCTCCCCCTCTATCGTCCTGCCTTGCCTCTACCTCCCACTGACCGGTCATGCGGTCCGGTGGTGCCCAGTCGTTGGTCTGAAATGCTACCTACGGCTTCAAGGCGCTGTTTAAATAGGGTAGTACGGCGGGCCTGACAGGCCGCCAGCCTTAAGCGGGGACTCTCCCCGAAGCGGAGAGGACTTCTCGTGCCCGTGGGGTGGCGGTCGCCTGGAACACACCGGATCCCATCAGAACTCCGAAGTTAAGCAGGCGGGGCTCGCAGGTTGCGAGTTAGGTAGGGGCCTACCAATTTTTCAATTTTTTAAAAAATACCTTTTTAAAAAATTGAATTTGAGGTGTTGTGCCACTTTTTCGGTGCATGCGCTCCGACCATGATACATATTCCTTCTCCATTTTACCCGTGTAAACAAGGTCGGGAAAAATCCAGGCACTTTTTCAGATTTGGGGGAAAGTATCAGGTCGGACAATCGAGCTGCATCGCAGAGGACATAGCAGGCTACTCTAACGGTTCGTTGGGGACGGAGAAAACGAAGTCGGACAAAAAAATAACTATGACACCCAGATTGCCAGGTCGGACAAAATGAGGTCGAACAAAAAGAAACGTGTGACGGTGGCGGCCGCAAAAATCCCGAGGTCGGACAAAAAAAGGTCGGACAACCGATGTAGACTCGCATGTATGAGTGCGACAGACATTCTCCCATTCAAGGCTCCGGACAAGGGTTACGTTTGTGGGCAAAATGAGTTAATTACTTGTCACACCTCTAGAAGTGTGTGAAAAATCCGAACACCTGCGATTTGCATCACTAGTCAGGTAGATTTAGGCAAGCATTATGCTTCCTTAGTAGGGTCCTTTGGTCGTAACACCTACCCCCCCCCCTCCCCCAGCCCCCCTGCTAGCAGTCGCGGTCACGGCGCAAAAAGTGCATCGCTATCTCCATATGAGTCACCTGCAGGCGTCGCCGTCGCGGGCCACGCCCTGGAGGGGCAGAGGCACTCCTGTCACCTGGTGAACAAGTGTCGCGAGCACGTGTTACACCCGATGCACCCGCTGCCAGATTGAAAGATTCGTTTTTAGACTCAACACACACAATGGTGCGCGGTTGCCAGTTCATGCTCTAAATTATGCTTGAATCGGGAACACCTTTTCTTTGGGTGAAACACTTGACACCCTCCTCGTGACCCACAGCCGTCGCGCTGGGAGGAGTTGAGGACGGGTGGGAGAGGGGCCGGGCTGGGCCTCAGACTTCTTCTTGTGCTCCACTACTCGAGAGGTGTCACGCGGGCAGAGCGGGAGCAGGGCGCTGACGGTGGGAGTCGAACGCGTGCACACGTGCATTTCCGGCGCAGGATAGGCAGTAATTATCTCGACGATAGCGGCGGGGCGGGGCGGGGCGGGGCGCGGGCGGGGGCGGTCCCAAGGAGCTCACACGAGTCACACGCCGTCGTCTTGTTCTACTTGACCAGAAACACACAACGAGCGGTGGGTGCTCGCCCTGCTCGCTCGAGCGCGTAATGGAGGTGAAGAGCCGCGGCATGATCGGCCGGGCCGGGCCGGGCCGCGGGCGTGTGAGACGTGTGCTGCCGAGGCAAGGGATGGCGCGGGGCGGGGCGGGGCGGGGCGGGGCGGGGCGGGGCGGGGCGGGGCGGGGCCGCCGGAAGTACGCGCTTAAAGACCTGAAGGATCGAACGAAAAGATATAAGGTGCATGGCGCATTTTCGCGGGTCAACGTAGCTTACCACCAAACGACGTGGACACGGTGTCATCGGGTCCGGTCCGGCCCGGTCCGGTATACGCGCTACACTCAGTGTGTCAAGTTTTGCCCTGAAGACTAGGCTGACACTGTTAAAAGTTTTCGTCATTTGACACCATATATTGTGACGATTAATTCACGTTGTGTTCATAAAAAATGATCTGTTCATGTGACAACTTACTTGTTGAAATTTTTTTTGTATTTATTTACTGTTTGACAAGTTAATTGTCTGCCTATGACTATTTTTTTTGTCTGATATTTGACAAATTATCTATCTTTTGACAAGAAAATAATCAAAATCAATTATTTTAGACGGACAAATAATTTTCAAGCTCATCATGACAAATTCATGACGTTCCACTTTTATCCGGACGATAATTGTCAAATGACAGTCAAAAATTTTACAGTGGACTGTCGGACCACTTTGGAAAGATACAGTATTGTAGTTGCGAGTCGGCGTCGCGTCGGTCGGCTCCTGCCCCGCGAGCCGCGCCCCCGGACCCCTCCTCGGTCCGACATCACAGCACAGGACAGTGCCCCCGCCCAGCCGCGAGACGACGACGTCCCATTGAGGTTCAAACGTCCGTAGAAAACACCTTCACCTACGAAGAAAAGACGCCGTCTTTCGTGTGAGGGGTGCGGGGTGCGGTGGTTGGAGGAGGGGAGGCCACGCGGGCTGCGGGCCAGACGACCCGAATAGGCGAGGCGGCCTGCGGGTCGATCCGCCCCGCCCGCCACCGAGTGTGACCCGGGGCCCGTCCTACAGATTAGCACCAGAGCGCAGCTGGGGCGGGGCGGGGCGGGGCGGGCAGGGCGGGGCCGGGCCCCCCGGTGAGGCCAAGCGGGGTCCACGGCCCCGGGCCGAGTCGCACATCGCGGTGCGCTGTGTCCGCCCGAGGCTTGGCGGGGCGGGGCGGGGTTGGGCAGGGCCGCTGCCGAGTCTGCCGAGCGCGTTTGCACCGCGGGCACTTTGCCCAAAATGTGTCCATACCGGACAATGACAGCTTTGCGGGCGGCCCACCCAGGCCCACCCACCCACGCGCCCCGCAAGAAATAAAGGAAATGAAACCGCCTACACGGCACCCTGCACCGCGCTGAGGAACGAGCTGCTTCTCGTGGTGCTCGCGTCGGGTCGGGTCCAGCCAGCCCTGCAGTGGCTGTGTAGTCCCCTGCTGCAAGGGCGTGACTTCCCCGTCGCCCGATAAGTTTGCAGTCCCGCGCGACTCTCGAGAAATAATACAAAGAAAAATTATCGCGAACCGCGGCATTATGACGCGAATGAGGGTGCGGCAAGGAGAGGGGGGCGGGCGAAGTGCAGCGAGCGGAGGAGATTACAAGCGAGCCCGCCAAGGTGACTTTGTGCATCTGAGCACACACGATTTGCAGGCGCGCGCGGCGTGCGCGGCGGCCCAGCAGGGCCCAGGGCGGCCAGCCGGCCAAGGTGACCCGATGCACCTGACAACACACTCAGAGCGACCGACCGCACCGAGGGTCTGCTAAGGTCCGCACTGTATCACACAAAAAAGCCTCATAGCGAATTCAACTGCAAGATGCAGTAGGCCCGCTGTAGGGATTCGCAATCTCGGAAATTTTTCCTAGACAAACCATGCCCACTGGGCAACATTCGGACACCGCTGTGTAGCAGGTCGCCAAGTAGGCAGGATTTGTCTAGGGAAAAATTACCAAGATTTCGAACCCTACCCCGCTGCAGCAGCACTGTGGCGTCTTTAGTGCATACCGAGTGGACCACTTAAAGTAGAGTTGTACATGTAGCCTATTCTAGGCTATCTGAAACGTCAATTTGCGACTAAAATGGCGTATTTTTGTCCTCTCACAATTTTTCTGAACTGCGTGCGCACTGAGTATGGTGCCCGAAGCAATTCCACAGCACCTTGCGCAACGGGACCTTTACCGCTGGGGGGGGCGCTACCGGCGAGGGGAGGGGAGGCGGCAACGGTCACGGCGGCGGCGGCGGCGCGCTGCCTGGCGACAAACCGCAATCAAGCCGGTACACGTTATCGCCGCCTTTTAAATGTGTTTGGGCGCCGCCGCGGGGGCCGCGCCTCGCCACGCCACGCCGCCCGCCCTTGCCCTACATCCGCGCCTGCCTGCCCATAATACTATTCCGGTCTATTTCCACCGCCCGGCGCGCACGGCGCAGCGCTGCGTATGCATGACGTGCACACGGCACCACCTCCACTTGGCCCCACTTGGCCCACTCGCGGCGCACGGACGACACCGGCTGCCGCTGTCAGCCCGGCATCTGGGATCGACTTGAACGGACAAGGAAAAAGAGGGGGGTAAAAATTTAAGAGTAGGAGGGTTGCTCTCATGTGTGTGTGTGGTGTGAACACACTAGTAACTTTTTGGTATGAGGCGAAAGCGGCTACTTACCGCGAGCGGGACAATTACGTAGAGAACGCCGAATTAACAGTGTGTCAATCAGGGAAGAGGATTTTGTTTTCACGCGCACTTGTGCGGGAATAATTGTGCAGAAATTTCACCTACCTATGAGAGCGTGCGATATTCACGCGCATTAGGGGTTTTCAGTGCGAATCGTCCGAGGATCGCTTCGCTCTGTCTCTGTCGCACTCGCGCACGGCGCGGAGCCGCCCTCCTCGGCCGCGAGGCTCCAGGGACCCTGCATGGCTCGTGCCGATCCCGCCGCGGTGCCCTCGCCACGTGATGTCTATCGGCCCGGCCCGGCCCGGCCCCGCTCCGCCCCGCCCCGGGGATGGAGTAACGTCCCCAAAATTAACATACCGTTGGCCAGGAAGCCCGAGCCCCTCAGAACTGCCTACGAGTGCGGGAGGCCACCTTACCCTAGGAGGGTGACGCCTCCTCCAATTAACCTGGCCTTTTCTGTCGCCTCCTTCCAAATTGAGTTGTAAATACGCCAAGATTAAGATCAGAGTCGCAGCGCAGTGCATTCGAGCACGCCACTGTGACCAGTTTCACACAAAGCAGATTCGCACAGGAAATCCAGGAGTGCGATTGGTATTCATAGTAGATGAGTGATTTTTTTTCCACGCGAGTAAGGATGCAACTATCACTCTCACACTTATTGTCTTTTGGCAAATGCTCATTCGTGCACTTTTTGTAAATATAGAATTGACGATGACGATGGTGCGGGAACGGACTTTTTCTCGCGTACAAATGTTTTAATGATTTGGCGCACACTTCTCATTTGCAAGCGACCGATATTCACAGGCAGTATTCCTAGTGCGATTGTGCTTTGATTTGAGAGGGGGGATGCACTCGCGTAGTCGGGTCAATCTATCCGTAATAACGACGTAAAAGTTTGCGTAGTAAAAGCATAATATTTCATTCAATTTTGGGTCGTTTTGGGCCGCTTTTGCCACATTTTGGCCAAATCTATAAATTTTTAAAGCCCAATACAGCGTAGTGGACGTATTAGTCGGTTCATAAATTTTAAGAGTTAACTATCACACACTGTCTAGCTCCAGCAGGCGCGGTTTTAAGGGGGGGAGGGGCGATCGCGTCAGCCCCAAAATCCGGCCTGTAAGTAGGCAATTTGAGGTACAAAACCCCTGTATGTAGGCAATTTCCTCCCCTCCCCGTCAGCCGATCCGCCTCTCCCGACAGCTCGACTTAAAACCGCGCCTGAGCCCCAGTCTATCCGACCTTTAGAATTCGGATATGAAAAACTATACCTTCTTGACATTCTGTAAGGGATTGATGGCCTAACAAAACCTTTCTCCTTTGAAAGGGCACACCTTTTTGTCAGCCTCAGTCAGAGCGCCGCTTCCCTAGTGTAAAACGGTCGTTGCGCAGCGCAGCCCACGACTTTTTAAAAGGCGGTGCATTGTTCGAACGTTGGTCATTTGCATAGGAAGGCGTTATTTTGGTCACTGGCCTGACGTGACCGGGCGAGCGTCCGCCAGGTGTTTCAACTTCAGCCGTACTTTAAGTGTAGCCCCCTTGTTGTGCTGTAGAATGTAGACTTTGATCCTTCTGTTCTCTTCTTCCATAGTTCGAGCATTTTTTGAAATTATTTAAAAATACTTGAGTGACAGTTTGCTACTGCCAATATTCAATTACAAAGGCAAAACCGAGTAAAACAGTAAATTGTTAAATTTATTTACCCAACAATTTATTAAACGAATGTTTCTTATAATTTACAATAAAAAGTTCCTTATAATTAAAATTCGAAAACTTAAGAAAGAGGCTAATAAAGGAGATATCACCGCCTCTAAAATCAGTTTTCAAAGACAAAAAAAAACAACTTCTTGAGATCAAGTACACTATTAATACATCACAGTGTTTAATGTTAACATAGATATATTTATAAATTATATATATCGTTTACTTTACACAAATTTAAAAAACAATTCAGCACAAGAAGCATTTCACACATCCAATCCATCCTTTGGCTTGTAGCGCGGCCACAGCTGCAGCCAGTCCCCGGGGGCTGCCTTGACTTGAGCAATGCAGGCCAGGGGGAGGGCTTTAACTCTGCCCGCGCCGGGGCGAGGGGCCTAGCCAGGTCCTCCGAGGCGGCCACTCAAGGCCGGCTAGGAGGAGGGCTACGCCGTGCCTAATTTTGGCCACATGATTGATATATTATTAAAAACACAGGACTTAAAAACAATATAGTTGATTAATTAGTTGTCCATGAGGAAAAAAAAAAAATTGATTGAGGATAAAAGATTTTGCTCCAGTAGACTTATTGGAAACTACAATTCCAAAGCAGGAGTTAAAAAACATGATTAAGTTTAAGAGGTTAAAAACAACTGAATTCAGTGAAAATATAAACGACGTTAACTGTAACACATAAGGGGTGGCGCACGGCCGGTTCTTCTTGTAACTAAACACGACTAGCAGAGTCACTGACTTCACTGTGTCTTGGTCTCTTGGCGGACGGCAGGCTCGTCATTTCCTCGTGCTTCCGCACAGACAGCGGTCGCTTGCGGCTCACGAAGAAGTCTGGAACAAAAGAAAAACACGACACCGTTAGTCTAATTTGCCGGGGATAAAGAGAGATGAATTGAATAAGGGCGACGAGGGTTGAAGGGCAGGGAGGGCAGGGGAGAGAGAGAGCCGTGGGGGGAGGGGGAGGCCCCAGCAGCAAGTGCTGTCGCTTCCGGCGACCTTGCAGCGACCGCCCGTTACGTCACACGAGGACGCTCCGTTCGCTACCCCTCCCCCCCCCCGCCCTTTCCCGCACGGAAGCAGTAGAAGGGTGTCGTCAGCGCAACGCGCACCACCACCACGGTGACGAAACGAACAGCCAGGACAGAGTCGGGCGGCGGCCGCGGGGCAGATTAAAACGGCGGGGAACCATTCGGGCCACGGCGGCAACATCCCCTCTCCCATTTTCGCACAGTTAATTATTTCCTAGAGCCATTATTTTTTTTTCTTCCTTCTCTCTACACCCCCGGTGATCTGGTCCGGTCCAGAAGTCGCCAGGTGCACCATTCGAACGGAACGAGCCAAACGGTTCACACGAAGGTCGGCGAGCTGGCGCGGTATGGTAATAATCCCAGCAGCGCAGGGGAGGCGAGGGGAGGGCGGGGTGGGGTGGGGGCGAGTCGCGCCAGGGGTGGAAGCCTCCCCCGGCCCGGCCCGGCCCGGCCGCCTCCCTCCCCGCCGCGCCCGCGCACTTGCCTTGGCCATAGCGATCGCTGAACCGGCGGCGGACGACCCTCCGACCCCTGAGCCGCGCCGCGCCGCGCACCCCCGCGTCCCGCACCGCCGCCATGTTTAAAGGGACGAGGGAACAAACGGACGACCGGCTGTGCTGCGCGCGCTTGCATCAAATTCTCCCTCCCCCCCCCCCCCCCCACACTCCCACCCGCGACCATCAAGACGCCCAGCCGAGGAGAACGGGCGACGTAAAGCTCAATTTTCAGGCATCGCCGAGCAGGACGGTGACCCGACGTGTCAACGAAGAAGAGGAAAGCGATCGTCATCCTACGCGCTGTCACCCCCGCCCACCGCCGGGCCGCCTCCTCCGCGGAAGGTTTTCCCGCGTAAGAAGTTTTACCCCGGGCCCGCTCAGCGCACGGTAGCCAGCCGGGGCCACCCATCATTACGGCAGGAGAAAGGAAACCGGCGAGTAGAGGAGAAATAAAACACTGGCGGAGAGGGGAGAGGGAGACAAGGAAAGGAGAGAGAGGGAGAGGAAAGGCCGGGCTGGGCCAGAACTCACGCAGCAACGGTCAAGGCCCCCTCCCATCTCCCTGCTCGAAAAGAAAATGAAATAAAAGTTCGAGGATGGTCGCGGGCGAGGGCGGGCGCCCCGTGCGTACAACGCGTGGGTTTTCTTTCCTAACGCCAAGCAAGCGCTCACGAACTGGAGCGGCCGGACGGGCCGGGCAGAAAGCTCTGGCGGCGAGCGGACGGGGCGGACAGGCGGACAGACCGGAGGACGCCGCCGAGCCGCAGCCTCTCCCCCGCCCCGCGTCACACAAAAGGAAGAGAGAAAAGGACGAGAAGTGGGGAGGAGGAAGGGAGAACGGGGATTTAACTCGATAAGTGCATCCTCCCCCCCCCCTCCTCTTCTCCCTGCGAGGTCATTCCACTTGCATTGCAGCCTGCGCGCTGCGCTGCACCAGCCATCCGATCGCGTTGCGCCCCTTTCGTGGTCAAAATCATAGACGCGCGCAGCGCGGCGTTGCCAAGTCGATTTGGGCCGCAGTTTGGACCACGGAGAGCGGCGGAGCGGCCGTCGGAACACCGAGTGGCGGTTGGGAAAGCGGCAGCCGGGGCCCAAGCCACGCCGCTGCCACGGCCCAACGCGAAGCTAGCCAAACTAGATGGGCCCCCCTCCACGGTGCGAGAGAGAGGGAGAGAGAATGGAGCCTGGCCCCCAGGGCCGCGGAGACAGAACCGGTACCGATACCCGGTGCTACGAGAGCCACGCTGCGGCTGCGAGCCGAGCCAGTACATGTCGAGGAGAGGAGCGGAGCGTTTCCCGCCTGCACAGTGCTGCGAAGCGCAGACTGCGGGGTGCGGGTGTGAGAGTGGTCCCGTCTCGACAATCACCCGTCTCTCTCGCACTGGGCCGAGATAAGATAGCCCTCTCGGCCCAAGAGATACGCTCGGCCCCGCGTACGGCCAAGTTTGTGTTGCGTCGCGCGAAGGAGCCGAGTGTGAACGTGCACCCGGCGCGAGGCTACCACACACGCCACCGGCCTGCCGGCCTGCCGGCCAGGCTCCCACGACGCGTCAATATCGATCTCAGACGAGACGGGGGAGCGAAGCGCGTGGTGCATGGGGGCGGGTGGGTGCGGCGGGACAGCCGGAGCTGGCAGGCAGCCGGCCCGTGCACTGCCACGCGCCTCCCCTCCGCTCCATACGGGCCGGGCCGGTCCCCAACCGTCGCCGCGCACACACTCACACACTCAAATTAAATGCAACACACACACACACACAAGCACGCACTCGAGGGGGAAGACGCATTAAAAACTCGAAATATCCAAACAATCCGAGTGAGATGCTCTCGTCTCCCCCCGCGACGCGTCACACATCCGGCCCGGCCCGAGCGAGGAGCGAGAGGGCGATAAGTTTAAAGAGAACCTCCTCGACGCGGCCGTGACGGCACAGGCGGGCGGGGCCCGGCGGGGCGGGGGCTGCAGCACTATCGCTCAACGAGAAGAGGCCAAGGCTCAAAAGCGCGCGTCGCTTATGACCGGCCCCCGGGCGCGGCTCGGCGGCCGCGAGCGTGGGAGCGAGAGAGAGAGAGAGAGGGAGGGAGTGGAGGAGCACTACACGATCGATCGTGCACACGCTCGGTCTCCTCCCCAGCCCCGGCCCGGCCCGGCCGGGGTGTTGTGAGGGCGGAACCACCAACAACGTTATCTCTAACGCGACGCGAAAACGGGGCCGAATCCAAGGCGAGTGGACTATGTTGTGGTAGTTGTGGGCGAGGAGGGCGGGGCGGGGCGGGGCAGGGAAGCGCAGCCGGGCCTTAGCAGTATTCAACCGGCAGTGCGACTCGCCCCCTCGTCTCTCCGGTGAAAGTTTCCTACTAGAACGGGTCGCCTGGGGGCGGGGCAGCAGGGCGTGGCGGGGAGCAACAATGCGAGACCCGAAGCTCACCTGAGATAGTCGACTGCCGCTGGGGGGGCGGGTGTTGAGGTGGTGGAGGAGGCGGCGGAGGCCGGGGGGCTGGTCAGGTCCGCGCTCGACTCCAGGTCCAGGGTGGGTCCCGCGGGCGAGGACTCGGCCGACAGCGGGCTGGAGGCCGGGCTGGAGGCCGGGCTGGAGGCCTCGGCCGTGGTGGTGGCCTCGGGCTGCTGCACGGCGGGGCCGGGCACCGTGGCGCGCGCCGTCTCCAGCACCGCGTCCAGGCTGGTCAGCCTCGGCATCTTGTAGGCCGAGGGGACGGTGCCGATGCGCACGCGGGTCCACTTGAAGCGGCCGGCGCCGGGCCCGTGGGTGCGCGGCGCCTCCCGGAAGAAGTCGAAGCCCCAGCGCTCGGCCGCGCGCTCGCGCTGCTCCGTCAGCTCGCGCGCCGCGAACGCCCGCGAGTCCTCGGCGCTCGCCGCGCCGTACAGGTTGCGGCAGACGCGCGCGCGCGCCTCCGGGTCCGGGCGGAACGTGGCTGCGGGCCGCGCGGCCACCGCCTCCCTGAGCCGGCGCATCTCGGTCAGGCTAAAGGGATTCACCACGCGCGCACTCATTGCACTACTTCCACTGCGGCGGGGAGCTCGGCCGTCGTAATAATCCCAGTGATGGTGGTGATGAGCGGATGCACAACACTGTTGACTCACTGCTGGCACACACTGTCACACCCACACACACACGCACTGCTCTCCAACACGCACTCTGCTGGGCTGAGTGAGCGAGCCTGGGCCGGCGAGAGGGACCCGTACGGCTGCACGTCCACTCCCCACGGACTCTACGCACGAACTGACGACGCGCGGCGCGGCGCGGCGCGGAGCAGCCCGAACCGACCCGGCCGTGCGGCGCTGGGCTCCGCTCCGCCACGCCACGCCACCTCCCTCCCCCACCACTCCGCCGCGCCCGCCGCCGCTCGGCCTGACCCGGCCCAGCCAGCACGCCCAGCACTGCTTTCCCCCCTCCCCCTCCCTCCCCCGCCATCCTAGCTGTCGGGGGGGGCGCGCGGTGGGAGGAAGGGTATCTATACACGTATGATATCACGAGTCTAGAGTGCGAGTGAGTGAGCAGTGGTGACGAGTGAGCGTGGGGGGGGGGGGAGGGGCGGGGGCATAAATAAGAGAGGCCATGTGCGCGTGTGCGCGGCCGCCGACCGCGCCGCGTGCCTAGCGGCTATCTATCATTGGGGATCTATCTCTGTGAGACGCGAGCGGTAATGGGAAATATTACACACATATATACACAGAGAGGGGTCAACTCTTATACTGGTTGACGTATGTTCATTATGTAGTGTTATGTAGTTGGCAAGTGCAGTGCGAGCAGAGTGTGAGTGAGAGTGAGAGAGTGAGAGAGAGAGAGCGAGAGTAATAATAAAGTAGATTTTATTTTGGTGATGAGTGCGGGGGTATATCTCTATATCTCTACTAAGTATTCTATCTCACACAGTGGAGGTGTGTGAGAGGAGTGACACTTGCAGGTGGCGCCAAGATATTATGTTCACTTTGCAAAATGCAAAAAATGGACTGCTGTGAGAGAGAGAGCGTAGCGAGAGTGATGGAGAGAGAGATAGGTTGATGATCTCTCGCGAGGCGAGGGGGGGAGGGCGGGGGTGGATATTTAAGGGAGAGGGTTTTGGGCTTCATCTCTGAAGCTATCTTTATTATATAGTGATTTAATTTAAGGGGTTGTGGCGTTATTATCTCATCTCTGACATAAGATCGCAAGAGCGTATAGATTGTTTTGATGTTTTAACTTGTATCATCTCTATTTGAGGGAGAAGGGTGGAGAACAGGGGGGGGAGGGAGATTGTAGAGCTATGAGATGCGAGCGTGGAGGGTGTGTGTTAGAGAGTGGTTAATGGCTAACTTAGATTTCTAAGTGTTAGGCGGGGAGAGAGGTGTGAGAGAGGGGGAGGGAGGTTTATTAATAACTAGAGGTTGAATATAATTGATTCATATATGAGATGAGAAGAAATAAATATATAATGATTAATAGGGTAGAGAGTTTTTTTTGTTTTTTATTATATAATTGGTGAGTTGATTTTTGAGTTTGTATGTTTGGTATTTTTGTTGTAAAATTTATTGTAATTGGTTAAAACTTTGAAATGTAATGATTGTTACTTTTGATATTTTGAGAGCGGACTGCATACTGCAGTGGGGCTTTTCAGCCTCTTTGTATGTTGTCTTTAAAATAAATATTTCAATTTCAATTTCAATTTCTCTCTCTCTCTCTCTCTCTCTCTCTCTCTCTCTCTCTCTCTCTCTCTCTCTCTCTCTCTCTCAAACGCTTCGATTTCTCACCATCCGCTGACTTTATTGATGGCAGCCGGACGCGGCCGGCCGGCATGGTCTCGCTAGACCAACGGCCGACCGCTGGGAGACCGCGGAGGAGTCGCCAGAAGTCTCAAGTTTGAATCCTTTGAATCCTGAAAATTGCTCGGGACCATGTATTTGCAGAGCTAGCGAGCTGCGGCACTGCGATAAACCGTCCCGACAAATAATCCCCGTCCTGTTCTAGTTTCTAGGCGGAGATGGCCCTGAGTGTTCGTGCCCGGCGCGGCTGTGCTGGGCCGGGCCGCGGGCCGCCGCCGCGTCGCGCCGCATGACAGCCGAGTGGAGGGACGAAAACGACGGTTACAAACTCCGAGGCGGGCGAGGCGGCGCGGCACGGGTGGCGCGCTCTAGCGGTCGGCCGGCGAACCTCGTCCGCGGCGCGGGGCTGCCGCACTCTTCCCCGCTCCCCGCGCCAGGGCCCCGGGCACTGCCAAGAAACGGTGTTCTTATCTGAGCATCACATTTTTAAATCTTGTCATTCCACTCGCTTTTTTCGGTCACATGTCAATTCATAATTTCTTTAATTAACGGTGCCCCATAGGGCCTTTAGCCAGTCGCGATCACTGCGGGTTTTCAATGTGGTCCGAGAATCCAATCGTAACGGCTCGGATTTCGGCAAGTTTCTGTGATAGGGTCTGAGGGGGAAAAGGATTAAGGGAAACGAGAGAAGTAGAGAGGGTGGCAAGGTAGGCAATCGCTGATGAGCCTCAAAGACCGATAGAAGTGTTTTCTTATTATTCTTGCTGTTCATCTTTACCCGTTCTCTGACATTGCTTACTGCTATTCCTGCGCCGCAATCAGGGCTCGGCGTCCC